>BLKR01006301.1:0-60276 GCA_011170035.1 Teleogryllus occipitalis
CAAAAAGAATGATATACTTTGTTACTAAAATTTATAAATAAATTCGTTATTTGTAATTGGTGAAAGCTGATTATCAATTGCCGTCACGTGCAATCCAAGAGGATATTTAAATTTTGCATTTCAGATTCCACGCTTCTCCGTATGGGGGCGAATTAAGTAATCGTAAGTATTGACGATTATTTCAGTAAAGAACCCATCGACTGAGTTAGCAACCGAGTTATAATTAAATATAATTTGGGAGCTCATTCTCGTAACCATTTCCTGGCGCCCATATATTTATTAGAAATTCGGAAACAGGTTACAGGAATTTGAGGGCAGCAAGGCGGGTATATGAAATGGGTATATTTCAATATGCTACCTCGATAACGGAGAGTTAGTTACAGAGGAGGTACGTCGAAAAACTTGGACGGTATAGATACAAGTTCATATGTATGTTACATAATAATTGAAAATTATTCAGAAAACTCGTGTTGATGTAGTCTATATTGTTAAAGAGGTTGGCAATATGTCGAGAGAGGTTGTAGTTTGTTGATAATCATTACGTAGATAAAGTTGTTGTCTTATAAACTGAGTAATTTACAGGAGGAAATTGCCGAAAGTCAAACTGATGTGTTCTGGTTCATTTTGAAATATATAATTCTGAAATGTTCATTCTGAAATATATCCCAAAGACTCGGTGGATTGAAGAAGACCACGATGAAAGAGGACGGAACAGGCCTACAGGCCTAATTCTTGATGTTGAAGATAAAGATCATTCTTTAAGTTGAAATTGGTAGTTATTAATTGAGACACTCAGGGATTGGATCAGTGACTTACAGTGACTACGTTACTCAGCAGTCACTGATAGGAAAATAAATTTCAGTGAAAGTCGAGACGCTATGCTGAGCTCTTGCAACCATCGAGAATGTCAGGGAAGATAGTGTTGATTGGGTTGGAATCCGTAAAACTGACATGGCTGCTACTCGTGAGACAACCTATTTGTATCATTAGTAAGTGTAAGTGAGGATAGGATAAAGAAGAGGAAGGAAAGATAGCGCTTGATCCGTCACTCGTTTTTTTAGGGTTGTATTCTGGCATTTGCCTGGGATCGATCGTAGAAACCAAGGCGAACTGCCGATCAGACCAGCCAGTCACATGAGTTCTCGTCCAGACAGCGGCTGTAAAACAAATTTACTTTATTATTCAATTCGGAGGGTATTTTCTTTGTTGTAATTGAGCAGTATGAGTAAAAATTTTTGGAAAACCATTCTCTGTGGTTTTAGCTGCGCATCCTACGACACCATTACCCCATTCTTACCTCAACTGTCATTTACGTATTCGCCCAAAAGAGAATTAATGAATTATTCGTTTATTTTATTTGGATCGAGATATCCAAATCCGAAAACCCTCTTTCTCATCCTTAAACTCATCCTTACGTCTTATAGAAAAACATGCTCAACGATTGGCGCTTTGGAGATCACTATTAAATCTAATTTATCATGAAACAATGATAAAGAAATGAAAGTTGCAACTAAATGCTCCAGATAGCTCCAACATTGATCCTGCACAAACGGGCGACACAACAATTACAGCATGCAGCAGGCGGCGAATTTAACTCGTGCATATATACTTTCTCATTCACTCCAACACGCACACGCGCGAGAAATGGGAAGGAAAGAAAAAAGAGGAAGAAAGGAAAGATGAAAAATATAGAATGAAAAATTAAGGAAGGGATTGATTGATTGATTGATTTAGTGATTTCGGGCGCGTCAACTGCTGATATTATTGGTCCAGTAAGTGTAGTGCACGTAGTGATGGCAAAAAAACATCGATGTTTTTAAAACATCCACCAGAAAAATCGACATATTAACATCGATATTTTGCTTTCGATGTTTTCTTCACATCGTTATTTTGTTGCAAAAACATCGATGTTTTTTTAATTTTTATTTTTTTAAATAAAGGGGTTTAGGCACGTTGTAGAGTAGCAGCAATCCACAATATCGTTGTTTTGCGTCATCCTCTTTATCACGCTGCACATTTCGTCGGTGCAATCTGAGGAAGTTTGGGAGGTGCTCGTGTTATGGATGTATGTGATCGCCAGGCGTGTCATTGCCTCAATCGACAGTGAAACACGATGTTTTTTATTGTTACTATTATTGTTTACATTCGATAATAATTTTTACATACTACTAACATGCTGTTAACCAAACAATAAAATATATCACTTTCAAATACTGTAATTAAAAATACATAAGAACATAACATGTATATGAGTTTTGAATTAAAACATCGATGTTTTAAACATCGATATTTTAAACATCGATATTTTCGGCGATGTTTTTATCGACATTGAAAACCCTTTAGTGATGAATCGAAACATTCATATCAATGTTTCGATTCATCACTAAAGGGTTTTCAATGTCGATGAAAACATCGCCGAAAATATCGATGTTTAAAACATATCGATGTTTCGGTAAACTTTACTATCCCTAATAGCACGACTTTTTTCGCGGAAGGAAGCGGTAGTCTTCCACAAAAATAACGATGATCCCTTTAATATCGAATGATTGAAGATCCTAGCCCTAAACCCCATACCGTAAACAGTAACGTCCGAACGAAACAATCTCTAGCGACATGTGCCAATCATCACCTCAATGGCATCACATTTGGCTATCATCGCAGCTGGTTGTGGCGTCTTCGAAGGCGACGGCGCTTGGGCACACGGTTCGCGCGGTCACCGCTAGATGGCAGAGTTAAAAACGCAAAAAATTCAGGTTTTTGGAGATATTTCTTACAATCTTGTAGATCAAGGTTGTCTTACTTGCGGCCTGCTGTGGCATTTATTCAGGCCTGCGAAAGGATATTAGTCAAAAGTTAAATTTTGTTGCATCCATATCGTGCGAGAACAAGCACGCCTAGAGCACGCGACCTGCCTCAATCAACACCCCATTAATGTTTATTTGGTTAATTAACCCCATTAATATGCTCAAGTTTAGATTTAAGAACTTTTTCTAGTAAAATCTGAAACTCAGAATCACCCCAACGGCTTTCACTGCGTTACGCATGCTACGGTCTGATAGTCTCATTAGAGTAGTGAATGTTTTCTCTCGAAATTTGGCAGTTGTTCCTCCCCCCCTCGCTGAATGGTGTGATCCAGTCCCACAGCAGAGCACCCCCCCCCCAGCGGGACAAGCTCTAAACTCCCGACTGTTCTCTCGACATTGTAGTGCATGCAAGTGTAAATGTTTGTAAGAAAGGAGATCACGCACAGTCCGTGGCCCGTTTGTTAGGGATCTGCTCCGACATTCGCCTGGTGTTGATCAGAGAAATCATGGAAAAGTATATCCGTCTGGGAGGTCGTAGGTTCGAGTCTTGACTTCGGCAGGATTTTCGACACTAGCTTGTCAGCTAGGTCCAATTCAGTCGCTGTCTGGAGGAGAATTCTAGCGGCCGGCTGCTCTGATCGGTGGTTTTCCGTGGTTTCTCCAATCAACACCAGGCGAATGCCGGAGCAGTACCCTACTAAACAGGGCACGGACCGCGCGCGATCTTTCCTTCCTCTTCCTTGTCCTATCATCTCCCCTTATACACAAACACACTTACACTAACATGCACTACACTACCACATATTCCGGGAGACCGGTCGGGGGCTTAGAGCTTGTCCCGGCTGGGGCGGTGCCCCGCTGGTGGGAGAGTCCTGGTTAGGGGGAAACCCCACTAGCCGACGGTAGGTCGGCGCCGGATCTCGCCATCCAGCGAGGAAAGATCACCGCCATCTCCAGATGAAAAAAATATTCACTAGACTTACAGGACTAATGACCAAAGCAGTTGACGCCCACGGAAACACGAAAATCAAGCAATCAATGGAAAACTATCGATCAGAACAGCCGAAGTTGCTAGTATGCTTCTGTCAGAATGGGAGCTTCAACCGAGCTATAAAGCTAACATCGAAAATTCTGTCACCATCGAAACTCGTATCCTAGTACCGTCTGGTGAGAGCCATTGTACAGACAGCAGACTCTGACCTAACTCATTCGGAAAACAAGCTGCCAACGCCACCCCGAATTCGCGGGCGGTCTCCCATTCCGGTACCGGCGACGATTTACTGCAGTGCGCTCTGCAGTGCTCTTTGCCGGTGACGATTTACTACAGTGCTCTCTGCAGTGCTCTTTACCGGCGACGATTTACTACAGTGCGCTTTGCAGTGCTCTTTACCGGCGACGATTTACTGCAGTGCTCTTTGCCGGTGACGATTTACTGCAGTGCTCTCTGCAGTGCTCTTTACCGGCGACGATTCACTACAGTGCGCTTTGCAGTGCTCTTTACCGGCGACGATTTACTGCAGTGCTCTTTACCGGCGACGATTTACTGCAGTGCGTACCGGCGACGATCTGCAGTGCTCTTTACCGGCGACGATTTACTGCAGTGCTCTTTACCGGCGACGATTTACTGCAGTGCTCTTTACCGGCGACGATTTACTGCAGTGCTCTTTACCGGCGACGATTTACTGCAGTGCTCTTTACCGGCGACGATTTACTGCAGTGCTCTTTACCGGCGACGATTTACTGCAGTGCTCTTTACCGGCGACGATTTACTGCAGTGCTCTTTACCGGCGACGATTTACTGCAGTGCTTTACCGGCGACGATTTACCTCTTTACCGGCGACGATTTACTGCAGTGCTCTTTACCGGCGACGATTTACTGCAGTGTCTTTACCGGCGACGATTTACTGCGGCGACGATTTGCTGCTTTACCGGCGACGATTTGCTCACTTACCGGTGACGATTTACTGCAGTGCTCTTTACCGGCGACGATTTACTGCAGTGCTCTTTACCGGCGACCATTTACTGCAGTGCTCTTTACCGGCGACCATTTACTGCAGTGCTCTTTACCGGCGACGATTTACTGCAGTGCTCTTTACCGGCGACGATTTACTGCAGTGCTCTCTGCAGTGCTCTTTACCGGCGACGATTTACTGCAGTGCTGTTTACCGGCGACGATTTACTGCAGTGCTCTTTACCGGCGACGATTTACTGCAGTGCTCTTTACCGGCGACGATTTACTGCAGTGCTGTTTACCGGCGATGATTTGCTGCAGTGCTCTTTACCGGCGACGATTTACTGCAGTGCTCTCTGCAGTGCGGAGAGACGTGAGAAGAAATAAAAGAGATGATCTTCGTCAACATACTAGCTTTATTGAGATAGCCGGCTTTCGACGGCTTTGCCGTCATCTTACCGTCATCATCTTGTAGATTGACGATGACGGCAAAGCCGTCGAAAGCCGGCTATCTCAATAAAGCTAGTATGTTGACGAAGATCATCTCTTTTATTTCTTCTGATAAGAACGTCAACAACACCAAATCAGAATTCCCACAAGGGAGACGTGAACTGGTGCTTTCACCTTGGTGCTAGTGTTGGTTCAGTTTGGTGAATATAAGGTTCGTTGAGAGAGGTACGTACAGGATGTGCGGTGAGGAAACGTCGAAACTTCGATAATATGCTCTTAAGACAATTTTAAGCATATTTTGTCTAATCAATTACTTGGATATTCCGAATGGCAGAACCACAATAATATCTCAAAAGTGGTTTTGAAAAAAATACTTTGTATGCAAAAATTTGCATTGCAGTAGCATAAAAACACTCCAGAAGCATGTAAAGTATTTATTATTTACAAACGAAATCAATATATTGTTCAGAAAGGTAAAGTAACACAGAAATTAAAAAGCACCCAATTTACAAAATTTGACTGCATTTGTCCTATGTAGGAAAAGAGAGAGCTGTGACGGGCGAAAGTGATCCCAAGCCATGAAGCCCTGAATCCATATTGTTAGCCTAGCTGATCTGTTTCTATACAATTAGAGACTATACTGGTCGTCAAAACGAAAAAGAATGTTTACTTTAATAAAACCAAGATATAGTATAATGAATTAGTTTACATTTGCACTGTATAATTTAAAAAAAGACTCAATATGCCTGTAACAAATAATGTACTTCCGGGTCAATGACCCCCATCTCGATCGAGTTTTTGTCCAGTTTCCCTGATCCATTGAGCAAATGCTGAGATGGCCCCTTGATTTGCTTCTGGACGTAAATGTAGCTTTACTATGCGCACGTTTTGTTGAACTTTCCTTTTGCTTGTAGTGGTAGTAGAGCTTAGAGTGAGTTTCTATTTTGTTAGCAATAAAGAAAATTCAAATCTGTTCTTTCATTTACCGTTACAAATAATTTTTCTATAATTTGGCAACGAAAATATCTAGTTTTTGAAATGATCTATCGCTTTTTTAAATTTGTTTTTATTATTATTATTATTATTATTATTATTATTATTATTATTATTATTATTCAACTATTAATAGTTAAATTATTGGGAAGTGATTCTGAAACTCAAGAAAGCGTGCGCAGATGATATTCTCCCCCATACGTCACATACAGTTTTTGACTGTTTTTGACTAAATAAATAGTTTTCAAAGGTATTTTTCCGGGAAAAGAGAAACTGTCCATCTCCCTCGTCGTATTTTTTTTCAGAATTACATACATCTAATGTACTTAGACAATGAAATAAAAATATTACTAGTGATGCCACGTCAGCATATACTCCTTCGATTTTATTTCTAACTTTTTCAACTTTGAGGAGTGTTGGGAATTCAATGAAAGTGAGTCCTGCCCCAATTTTTAAGCGCCCGTTGCTCAATCCGCAGAAAAAATAAGGAAAAAAATTCGAATCCTCCTGAGAAAAAAATGCCATTTCGTTGTAAGGGAAGTCGTTCGGCGTAATTCATTCAAAAAACATCCGACTGTTCCACCGAAAATCGTTCGAATATCCCCGTATTTTATGAGCCCATTGTTTGAAACGCTTACGAAAAGTACGCCCAAGACCGTGTACATGTATTGCTGATGGCCTTGACTCTCCAGATGATTTCTGACCAATGGAATCGAAAGAAGCGTACGAAATAGATCTTTGTCCGACAGTCGATATTTTCAGACTCCGTAGGAAGAGGTGGTTCGGATTTTCTGTGACCATATCATTGTGTGAACAAATTCGATACATCAGGCGAAAACAATTGACGATTGCCGTCCAAAAGTTAAGGCAAATTTGCGTTTCACTGTACCCACACCTTAGAAACAGTAATTTACTGCATAGAGGGGGAGATTTATCTATTTTCCACTGAAGGGATACGAAATTTTCTGTCGAAAAGAACGCCGATATTTGCCGCAGAATTGCAATATTTTCTATTTCATACTTAAGTAGTATGGAGAGAAAATAATAACCGAGAACTTCCGGAGTTGAAGTTGTGCTCATAAATACAATAATGTGAACAAATTGCCGCTAATGTAAATATTAACCACTTGAGAGACACGTCAAAAAATTACATTTTTGTAATTTTTGAAAAAAAAACAAAGGAATACAGCAATATACCGTTTATATGATCTTCTAGAGGACATTTAGCACTATATTTTCCAAAATTTATGAGTCTCTCTCGAGGACTACCAGACCAAGACCACTCATTACTCAGATGAAGGGAACAGATTCCTTAGCGCAGTTACATTTATTGCCGTAGTCTTTACCATTTCGTCATCCTTCTCGTAAACAACAACACCTTTCTCATCGGAGCTCGTTATAATTGAATTTCCGCTACTATGGAATTCGCGTGGCAGGCGTGGAGGGTTAAATAGATAGAGGCAGGCGGAGCAGAGGCGCTTATGGTGCCATCTATGCGTGCAGTTGAAAGTCAACATTTCGCACGTAGTTCCATGCGCCAACGTCAGATGCCGATCAATACCCTCGGGATGCTAGTGACGCTCGCATCCACTGCAGGGGACGGGGCAGCGAGAGGGAGAAAGAGAGAGAGAGAGACAGACAGAGAGAGACTGTGAGCGAGAGAGACCGACCGAGAGGGATAGTGACAGAGATAGAGAGAGACAGAGTGGCAAACACAGAGACAGAGGTACAGAGACAGAGGCAGAGACAGAGGCAGAGAGACAGAGGTAGAGAGACAGAGGCAGAGAGACAGGCAGAGAGACAGAGGCAGAGACAGAGGCAGAGAGACAGAGGCAGAGAGACAGAGGCAGAGAGACAGAGGAGTCAGAGAGACAGAGGAGTCAGAGAGACAGAGAGAGACAGACAGAAAAAGATAGGCAGACAGAAAAAGACAGAGACAGACAGACAGAGACCGAGACAGACAGAGAGACCGAGACAGACAGAGAGACAGAGACAGACAGAGAGACAGAGACAGACAGACAGACAGAGAGAAAGAGATGAGTGATGTGAGTGAGATGAGTGACAAAGAGAGATGAGTGAGAGTGACAGAGACAAACATATACCTGTTTTTGTAGAATTTCATAAAATATTTCCGTATCCTATATTTTGCCTTCTTCTGGAGAGTAAATTCGTATTATAGTTAAATATCTTTTTATTACTTTCTTGTACGTATATACGGAGTAATATACGTCGTATAGAGAAAGTTAGGCAATGCCGTGGAAAATAATGAGTTACACTTGTTTTTGAAAATTTTAGTAGATTTCGCGCAAAATTGCGTGCAATACTAAAAATTTCGAAAACAAGATTTTCTCGAAAACCGGTCCAATTGTTTTCGTTAAAAATTTGGAAAAGATATAGCTAAATGTTCTCTAGAAGATCACGTAAACGGTATATTGCTCTATTCCTTTGTTTTTTCAAAAATTACAAAAATGTAATTCTTTGACGTGTCTCTCAAGTGGTTAATATTTACATTATCGGCAATTTGTTCACGTTATTGTATTTATGAGCACAAGTGCTTCAATAGATGTCTAATAAAACTCAAAAGCTTTCCGGGAAAATGAGCTCAAAATTCCGTATTTTCAGAAACGCTCATAAATGCTGAGTGAAAGTGCTTCAAAAGAAGTTTTCGAAAACATTTGTTTTCTATGAAAAAGAGCTTCCGCATTTTCTGTGACACTTAAACGCCATTTTCTTAAAAAGACTCCATATCTTTCACTTTCGCCGTTACAACTTTACATCTACACATCTTCACCTCCATTACATGAAATTTGTAGTTCTAGTGAATTTTATTTCCTGTTCATTTATTTTATACGTTCAATTTTGAAACTCATTAAAGATTAGTTTGATTTCAATTCTGCTAAAACTAACATCCATAAACTACAAGTCCTGCAAAATAAATTCTTAAGAATAGTTGCTCATGCCCCATGGTATATAACCAACAATCAACTTCACAACGAATTTAATTTTGAACCCATTGAACAATACATCACATATCTGGCCACTAACTTTTATCATTACCTACCTCAAATCCCAACCCTATCACCATTCAAACCAGCCAAAAACCCCAATTACCAAACACGAATCAAAAACAAATATCCATATCACATCTTCCTAAAAAAATTTGCAGATTTAGATCCGGACTGAGGACCCGAAAAGGGATTTCCTCCCCCTTGTTAGTATGTATCATTATATTTAAGGTTAGCATGTAAGTCTGTAAATATAAATGTATAGTTATTTTTACTGAGGTATGTAAATTCTTCAAAAATAAAAAAATATTAGTTTGTAATTTTGCATTAGGATACATAAAATAAGTATTGTAGTTTTACAGTTCACATTCTTACACCTAAAATGGAATTATTTGAGCCAAGAAGAAGATGAATCACCAAAATGTAGTCATGAAGTAACGAAACTTTCTCTTTTATGACCTACGTCAAGCACAATTCGTTTCCAAATAAAAAAGTCTGTTTCCTGTCCACTTGTACATGCGCATGTGTTGCACTTTTTTCAAACCAAAACCACTGATGCAAACCTTTCCTCTTTGAGTGGTGGGGAGAACATAACACAATCAGGTCCCTCAGTCGACGGTTACCATGAGGACCAACATTGCTCTCTTGTTTGCGGCAGCTGTTGCCAGCATAACGGTGAGTTTCATTTCGAGTGATTTATTGATGACTCGAACTTGGATGGCAAGCAGTGAAATCAAGCTTGTATGAATGATAGGCGATTGAAGTCTCTAGTAATTATCACTACTATCGAGACAAAGTACATTCAGCGGTTTTGTGATTTTATATCGTTTCTTATTTTATTTCCTTTCTTTGAAAAGCGATATTCATTATCGAAAAAGAACGTCACATGCCCTTTCGTTAAAAAAATATATTAGCAAGAGAGATTAATATAATTAAAAATGTCTCTGATACAACTTTAATTTACTTTTAGCCTTCTAAAACATACAGTACGACGTAATATATCTTTATGTGCTTTAATTAACAATTTTTGTGTATGGAGTTTATTTACAAGAAGCAGAAAATTAAAGTAAATACTCTTAGTAAAAGTAACTTTCAATAAATGATATCATTCTTGAAGAATATTGAATACTAGGGTTCTTGATTAACAGTTTCGGTGATAAAGTCAGTTAAAATGTATAAAATATATAATTTTGCTTAGTGAAAGCAATGTACTATTGTAAATAGTAAATTTTTTTTACGAATGTCAAAAATGTTTCCTGCGATTGACTTGTAACCGGAGACTATTATTTATAAAGGTCACTATATATACATCACAAGTAACAGACTTATTGGGTATTAAATTTCGGCTGTCGCATTGGTTTACAAACTTTAATCGTGTCACTCAGAATTTTTCGTAATCACCTTCTTATGAGAAAAAATAATTTATAAATTAGAAATACTCTCCTTGGGATAGTTCTCGTAGGCATCTTTAGCCATAACTCAGTTGTTTTGATACTTCATAACACCTGATAAAACCTTTAACGGACTCCGGTCGTTGCGACTTTTCTGTGCTTTTAATTAGTTATTTTCTTTCTTCTACACCCTCCCTACTCCCTTACACACGTACACATTTAAAGATGCACTCACTCCCCCATTCTTCAGTTTCATTTTTGTTATTGTATCTTGGGCATTTACTTAGTCATTTTCTTTCTTCTACACACTCTCTACTCCCTTACACACGTACAAATTTACAAATGCACTCCTCCCTTTCTTCAGCTTCTTTTTGTTGATTTTTGTACGTTTGCTTAGTCATTTTCTTTCTTGAACACCCTCCCTACTTCCTTACACACGTACACATTTAAAGATGCACTCCTTCCCCCTTTCTTCAGTTTCATTTTTGTTATTGTTTCTTGTGCATTTACTTAGTCATTTTCTTTCTTCTACACACTCTATACTCCTTTACACATTTAGAAATGCACTCCCCTCTTTCTTCAGCTTCTTTTTGTTGATTTTTGTGCGTTTGCTTAGTCATTTTCTTTCATCTACACCATCCCTACTACTTTACAAACGTAATCACACGCACGCACGCACGCACTCCTCTTTTTCTCCAGCCAAATTGATTGATTGATTGATTTTTTCGTGTTTCCGGGCGCGTCAACTGCTTCGGTCATTAGTCTCGTTAGTGTAGTGTATGTTTTTTCTCGGGAGGTGGCAGTGATCTTCCCCCGCTGGATGGCGAGATCCGGCGCCGACCTACCGTCTGCTAGTGGGGTTTCCCCCTAACCAGGACTCTCCCACCAGCGGGGCACCGCCCCAGCCGGGACAAGCTCTAAGCTCCCGACCGGTCTCCCGGAATATATAGTAGTGTAGTGCATGTGTGTGTGTGAAGGGAGAGGATAGAACAAGGAAGAGGAAGGAAAGATCGCGCGCGGTCCGTGGCCCGTTTTGTAGGGTACTGATCCGGCATTCGCCTGGTGTTGATCGGAGAAACCACGGAGAACTACCGATCAGAGCAGCCGGCCGCTAGAATTCTCCTCCAGACAGCGACAGAACTCGACCTAGCTGAAAAGCTAGTGTCGAAAATCCTGCCGCCGTGGGGAGTGGGAACCTAGGACCTCCCGGTCAGAGGCGCTGCAGTGACATCAGTTGATGCCCTGAGCTACATGGGACCGACCCTGTTGGTGCTGCAGGTGGCGCGTCACCACCACCACTGCGTGCGAGAGGACGGCCAGCTGGACAAGGAGTGCGTGGAGATGACGGCGCGCGCCAACAAGATCTATGACGGTGAGGACAAGTGCCGGCGCGAGAGCGCCCTCTCCGAAGGTACGCCTCTCGATTGGTCAACCGTTTTGTGTTTCCGAGCGCGACAACTACTATGGTCATTAGATCCGTCTGTGACGAAGGTAAATGGTTTTGAGCGCGACAACTACTATGGTTATTAGACCCGTTAGTGACGAAGGTTAGTATTGTTTTTGTGTTTGCTGGTGTGACAACTACTATGGCAATTAGACCTGATAGTGATGAAGGTAAATGTTTTTATGTTTCCGGGCACGACAATTACTATTGTAATTACACCCGTTAGTGAAGAAGATGAACGCTGTTTTTGTTTTTCGGAGCGCGACAAGTACTATCGTCATTAGACCCGTTAGAGACGAAGGGTAATATTGTTATGGTGAATGTTGTATTTGAGTTACCGGGCGCGACAACTATAATGGTAATTAGACCCTTTAGTGACGAAGGTGAATGTTGGTTTTGTGTTTCCGGGCGCGACAATTACTATGGTAATTAGACCTGTTAGTGGCGAAGGTGAATGCTGTTTTGTGTTTCCGGGGGCGACAACTACAACTACAAGTTTTTTAAGCTATAAGTTAACCCACTCGTCAGGATTAAGGGCTATTATAGCTGCTTCAATGATGGCTAAGATTGGAGCAGGTGGCTAGGAGATCCACGCAATTTTGTACCCGAAATTTGGGGGTGACTGTCTTTACGGGTGAATGGGTAGAAGAATGTTTCAGACATAACTCGATCAGATTAGAAGATTTTGAGCCGAAACGTACTAAATATGTCAGGAGCAGGGATGTCAGGGACATTTCCCTTGCAGGGAATATTAGTACATAGTATTCCCCACAACGATCAGGCCAAAAAAATTTACGAAAAATTTGACCGTGAACAACACAGTTGTTTTATGAAATGTTTGATAAATCATTTTATGTACGTTTTGTAAATCTCGTTTTATACAAAATCTGAACGAGTTCAATAGGCATAAGAATTATTCCATTTTGTGCTATTTTAAAGTAATTTTTGTTTTGTAATAGAACAATTGAATGAGTCCCTCTGCACGCTGCCTAGTGACCCGGCGATTCGTGAAAAAGTTGGGGTAAGTAGAATCTTTTAATTTTCTTTTGCATTAACCATAAGTCTGATGAATTTTCTGAGAGCCTCTGTTCTCAATACTTTCATTAGTTTGTGGAGTACTAATTAATTATTTTAGACTTAAGGAGAGGCAATGGAAAATAATGTGAAGTAAATATATAATTTTACAATACATTCTATGTTGTTCTGACAATTTGTGTAACTAAATATTTCCAAAACATACGAATTAGAATCTTGATATTTGGGTTATAAGTTATTGACGCCAATGCCCCCTAATGGATTAAGATAAATTGAACTACTAACTACTAATATAATTTTTTGTCACTTGTAGGCTCGTATTCATTAAAAGGTTTTACAATTTCTGTAGAGAAGATTGAAAGTATATACAAATTAATGAATCATTAAATTGCTTTTTTGGATACATCGGGACTAATTTTTGTTTGTTGCAGAAATACAGCTTTTGTTCCATGCTGTACAGTGGCCAAGTAAGCATTCTGATCTTATGTTTATTAGTAACTATATTATACCGTTATATTTATTCGTAACTACTAAATCGTCTTACAGGATGGAATTACATGTAATTAATATTTCAATAATAATACCGTATTCAATTATATTTTTTGGAACACAAGCACGATTTTCGGGACACCATGTATCTAGGGGGAAAGGATGGTGGCAAGAAAAGAGTGTGATAGCAGAACTGAGGATCGTGAATAAATTGAGAGCGAGACAATATTGACAGATAGAGGAAGAAGGCTTCATAGAAAATGACAATTGGAAAAGGTAATCGGGAACATGTTCTAGAGAACTATATATGGGTAGTGGAAGCCAAAATAGGAAAGGAGGAGGGATATAAGGAAAAAGAGATGATGATTTTAGAATCTGGATCTGTAGGATAGGACACTTTACGGAATGCAGGAAAGAATAAAATAGAAGAATGGAAATGGGACGGAGAAAATGGAGAAATCGGTATCGAGCTTAGCGTTAGAATAAAACGAGAGGGCCATTAATGATAATTACAAATGGAGTTCTAATGTTAAAATCTCGTTGTAGAAAAGCATTAAAAGCGTTTGTTGTTGACAGAAGACTGTTTTCCACAGAAAAGTGTTTCAAGATTGGTGAAGGGTTTCTATTAGTAATGGTGGCGAAATCTGCTACTTTTCAAATACAAATCTAAAAACTACTCATAATATCACACGTAAAGCAAATCATGATCACGTATAACATTGTTATTTGAGTATTATTTTGTTTGCATTTAAAATAAGTCAGTTTCGCGAATAGGTTTTTTTTTGCTTTTTATAATTATTTAAATCACAGAAAGTATCTGATTCTTTTATTTAATAGAATACCAGCCATTCCCTAAGAACATGGTCGATTAACAATACACCGAGAATACCGAAGTTTTAAGTGGAAATAAATGTAAATTCCCAGAAGGTTTCGGTGTTGCTAATGTTGGACTTGTAAAATATATGCCAGTCACATCAATAGATGTTGACAGATCCTACTTCGCATTCAAACTGATTTTGTCTACCAATCGTCGCCAATTTGAAATTAATATCCTTGAAAAGTTACTGGTTATATATTGCAATGCAAACTATTAAGAATAACATGTAGAAGAGTTGTAAATATGTAAATCTAGTTTTACATTAAAATGTTCGTACTGGTTTTGAGCATTTAAGTTTACAAAACAATATAGGCAAAATTACAAACAATTTTTCATTTTATTGTGGATGTAACTTATGACAGTGTCTGTTCTATCCTTACTTTTGACATTTTCAGAGCCGTTTTAGGTGCCTAAAAGATATTTTTAGTACCTAAACAACCGATGTTCATTTATGAGCTTATGACAGCAAGCGCCCCTGAACAGAATCACTACGCAACCCGCCGCACACTCAAGTATTACGCCTGCCTTCTCTGCTTAAAAGTATTCTGCTCCTGCCATTGTGAAATATCGGCCGAAATTATTACGTGAACGTTATCTCGGAGAAGTAAATCAATTTTTCCCAACAGAATGCTATAGCGAATGAATGTGGAAACTTGAGGTAAAAAGTTTTAACACGAGAATACATGACAACCATGTCCAAACCACGACGTCCTGGAAGTTAGCAGGACCATTTCACATAATCACAAAACTGTATAGCTCATAATTTGCCACTTTTTTGCCGTTCTTAAGATGTGAAAACAAAAAATTGGCCGCGGGTCATTTTCTAAAAAAAAAAAAAACATTGTCCCGCTAACTTCCATTGGAAGTTAGAAGGACCACACATCTAAATCCGCTACAAATGGAAGCATACACACCACACAGTACTCCAAATTTGCCGCTTTTTATTTATAAACGATTAGTGAAGAAATCATACAGATATCTCCATTTTTTCAAAAGATATTTACAAATATCCAAAAATAAGACACACGTTCCTATGGTGAGCGACCTCAAGAAGGACAAGACACGTTTCGTCCAAGACCAATAGCCGTAACGACTCATACTCTACGCCAAAATTTTACCTTAACCGTTGCAAACTGTAATCTGTAATAAAAAAAAGCCGCGAACCGGTTAGTTTACAATACCCAGGTTCGAAGCCCAGAATTTATACTCTTGGAGGCTCCCTCCGCGAAGAAAAGGGACGATACCTCCCAAACTAATTGCCGTAACAACTCATACTCTATGCCAAAATTTGCTACTATAAGTTGCTAATTGTAATCCGCAATAAACAAATTTTCCGCGGACCGGTTAGATTAAAATACCCAGGTTCCAACCCCAGAATTTAAACGCTTGGAAGCCCCCTTCACAAGGAAAAGGCACGATATCTCCTGAACTATTAGCCTTAACAATTCATACTCTTTTCCAAAATTAGCTCCTGAACGTTGCTAATTGTAATCTGCAATAAAAAAATTAGCCGCCGACAGGTTAGTTTAAAATACCCAGGTTCGAACCCCAGAATTTAAACGCTTGGAAGCCCCCTCCACGAGGAAAAGGCACGATATTTCCTAAACTATTAGCCTTAACAATTCATACTCTATGCCAAAATTTGCTCCTGAACGTTGTTAATTGTAATCTGCAATAAAAAAATTTGCCGCCGACAGTTTAGTATAAAATACCCAGGTTTGAACCCCAGAATTAAACTCTTGGAAGCCCCCTCCGCAACGAAAAGGCACGATACCTCCTGAACTATTAGCCTTAACAATTCATACTCTATACCCACATTTGCTCTTAACCGTTGCTAATTGTAATCTGCAATAAATATATTTGCCGCGGACCGGTTAGTTTAAAATACCTAGGTTCGAACCCCAGAATTTAAACTCTTGTGAGCCCCCTCCACGAGGAAAAGGCAGGATACCTCCTGAATTATAAGCCTTAACAATTCATACTCTATACCAAAATTTGCTCTAAACGTTGCCAATTGTAACCTGCAATAAATATATTTGCCGCGGACGGGTTAGTTTAAAATACCCAGGTTCGAACCCCAGACTTTAAACTCTTGGAAGCCCCCTCGGCGAGGAAAACGCGCGATACCTCCTAAACTATTAGCCTTAAAAATTCATTCTCTATGCCAAACTTTGCTCCTAAAAATTGATAATTGTAATCGGCAAGGAACAAATTTGCCGCGGACCGGTTAGTTTAAAATACGAAGGTTCGAACTCCAGAATTTAAACTCTTGGAAACCCCCTCCGCGGCGAAAAGGCACGATACCTCCTAAATTATTAGCCTTAACAATTTATATTCCATGCCAAAATTTGCTTCTAAACGCTAATTGTAATCTGCAATAAACAAATTTGCAGCGGACTGGTTAGTTTAAAATACTTAGGTTCGTACCCCAGAATTTCAATTATTGGATGCCCCCTCCGCGAGGAAAAGGCACGATTCCTCCCAAACTAATAGCCGTAACAATTCATACTCTATGCCAAAATTTTCTCCTAGATATTGCTAATTGTAATCTGCAATCAAAAAATCTGCCGCGGGTCGGTTAGTTTAAAATACCCAGGTTCGAACCCCAGACATTAAACTCTTGGAAGGCTACTCCGCGAGGAAGAGGCAGGATACCTCTCAAACTAATAACCGTAACAATTCATACTCTATACCAAACATTGCTCCTTAATGTTGCTAAATGTAATGTGCAATAAAAAAATTTGCCGCGGACCGGTTAGTTTAAAATACTTAGGTTCGAACCCCAGAATTTAAACTCTTGGAAGCCCCCTCCGCAAGGAAAGGGCATGATACCTCCTAAATTATTAGCCTTAACAATTCATATACTATGCCAAAATTGCTCCCAAACGACGCTCATTGTACTCTGCAAAAAAATAAAATTTGTCGCGGACCGGTTACTTTAAAATACCCTGGTTCGATCCCGAGAATTTAAACTCTTAGATGCCCCCTCCGCGGGGAAAAGGCACAATACCTCGTGAACTATTAGCCCTATCAATTCATACTCTATGCCAAAAGTTTCTCCTAAACGTTGCTAATGGTAATCTGCAATCAAAAAATTTGCCGCGGACCGGTTAGTTTAAAATACCCAGGTTCGAACCCCAGAATTTAAACTCTTGGAAGCCCCCTCCGCGAAGAATAAGGCACGATACCTCCTAAACTAAAAGCCTTAACAATTCATACTCTAGGCCAAAATTTTCTCCTTAATGTTGCTAATTGTAATCTGCAATCAAAAATATTGGCGCGGACCGGTTAGATTAAAATAGCCAGGTTCGAACCCCAGAATTTAAACTCTTGGAAGCCCCCTCCGCGAGGAAAAGGCACGATACCTCCGAAACTAATAGCCGTAACAATTCATACTCTATGCCAAAATTTGCTCCTTAATGTTGCTAATTGTAATCTGCAATCAAAAATATTGGCGCGGACCGGTTAGTTCAAAATACTCAGGTTGGAACCCCAGAAATGTAATTCTTGGAATGCCCCTTCCGCGAGGAAATGGCACGATACCTCCTGAACTATTAGCCTTAACATTTCATAGTCTATGACAAAATTTGCTCCAAAACGTTGCTAATGGTAATCTGCAATAAAAATATTTGCCGCAGGCCGGTTAGCTTAAAATACCCAGGTTCGAACCCCAGACTTTAAACTCTTGGAAGCCCCCTCCCGTAGTCCTGGAAGCTCCCAGCGCAAGGAAAAGACACGTATCCTCCTGAACCAATGGCCGTAAAAAATTCATTCATACATGTACTGACACACCGGACCGGTTAGTTTACAATACCAGGGTTCCAACCCCAGAATTTAAACTCTTGGAAACTCCCTCCGCGAGGAAAATGTACGAAACCTTTTTGAAGTTGAAGTCTTGGAAGCTCCCTGCGCAATGAAGAGACACGTTACCTCCTGAACCAATAGCCGTAACAATTCATACTCTATGCAAAAATTTGCCCTTACCTGTTGGAAACAGTAATCTGTAATTAATTAATTTGCCTCGGACCTGTTAGTTTAAAATACCGAGGTTCGAAGCCCAGAAATTGAAGTCTGGAAATCTCCCTGCGCAAAGAAAGACACGTTTCCTCCTGAACCAACAGCCGCAACAATTTATAGTGTACGCCAAAATTTGACATTAAGCGTTGCAAAATGAAATGTGTAAAAAAAAAAAAATTAGCCGCGGACCGGTTAGTTCAAAATACTCAATTTTGAACCCCAGAAATTTAAGTCTAGGAAGCTCCCTGCGCAAAGAAAAGACACGTTTCCTCCTGAACCAATGGCCGTAAAAAATTCATTCATACATACACTGACATACCAGATTGTAACTAATTTGGAATTCAGCAAATTTCATTAAAATAACACCTTATTCGCAAAAAGACGTTTGTTGCCATGGTACCTGAGTGCAATATATAAACTATGCCCATTAGTTTAAAAGCGGACGATAAGTAGCATCTGTTGTTTCGCTTACGAAGAAAGATAAACAAACGTACGAGAATTAAAAGGTAAACAAACTTATTTCCGGATCTTCATAAATTTTTTTGCGATGTATTCTGTCCAATCTTTAGGACAGTTCTCCAACTTTCTGTTTTTTACCCTGACTTGTACGGATGTACAATTTTTCAGTGAGCAAATTTTTTAAAATCTCTTCTGGTATTGTTAGTGTAAAATATTCTTCAATGCTACTTGTATTACAAGAGCTCTCTGAACTTTCTGCAGATTCTTTGTGAGACGGTGATGGACCAATCAATTGGGTTTTATATCGAACCTATTATTCGTCATGTACGAATGCAATGTCCTTGGCTTAATTTCCCCCCCCAATGCTATTTGAAATCCGTTCCCAAACATAATTAGTAGCTGTTACAGTTTTTCAATTTTTCCTTACCACTAACTTTTTATATTCAAAATATTTTTTACCTATTATATACTTATATACTTATTATAAACTCTATATTTAATACTTATAAACTATTAGTTCATGATCTAAATTGTGAAGGTTTCCCCCATTTCTTATACATTGTTCTTCTAAAATACCTTAATCACATCAAATGTTTCCCCACAAGGTACACGTCCACTCACAGCCACGCGGAAACAACTCGTGAAACTGCTATTCAGCAGTTATAGTTGTCGTAACAATTTCAGGAAATTGAACCGTTATTGTTTGAAATATTGCAAGTGAGGATTAGACAAAATACCTGGGAAAGCTGGACGTTGTTTCTCTCGAGCGGCCGGGGAAAATCCGCAGGCCCAAGGAATCCCAACTCATCGGGACCCAAAACAGGAAGTATGCCAATGCTCTCTAAAACCTAAGGTTTGGAAATGCCTTTCTTTTTATACATCTTTGTTAATAATAGAAACAAAGTGTATGTACCTTTTCGTCTAAATAAACAGTTAATGACTCTTTTGCTACTGACATGTAAATAACAATAAAACAAGCACTGCGAGGTGTTATTTGAACTACCATACTTGTAACATTTATAAACAATATTTGTAGTTTTTCTCCCATATTTTCCTTGGAAACACCACGTGAAAAAAATTACTAAACTCATGACAAAGTTCTGACCGTTCACAAGGAATAAGAATTATTTTAGTTGGTATTTAGACCTCAAAATAATCGGAAACCACCAGAATCTCTTGCTTTAACCCTTCAACATGGGGTGCCGTCCACATACGTACCGGGGCTTTTAACTTCTACCTGCGGGATGCCATCTGAAGACGTCATGACGCAGCTTTTCCGCGTGCGAGATGTCCTGACACGGCGTGGC
Organism: Teleogryllus occipitalis; assembly: GCA_011170035.1. Lineage (NCBI taxonomy): Eukaryota > Metazoa > Arthropoda > Insecta > Orthoptera > Gryllidae > Teleogryllus > Teleogryllus occipitalis. The sequence continues at coordinate 20,223 of BLKR01006301.1, forward strand.
CGTTTCTCTCCTCGGCGAGGGGGCCGAGCGGATGCAACCGCATTCGTAAAGGTATTTGGCGAAGGGAGTTTCTCTTCGTGTAACGGGCCCGCCGGGGCAGCTACTCGACCTAGCTAGAATATGCCTAGTGTCGAAAATCCGCCACCCTCGGGACTCGAACCCTAGGACCTCCCGATAAGAAACTCTGCCGTGTAAATAGTTCTTTCCTCTGAGACATCTCAACGGAAAAAATCACAATGAATTTCCCCCAAATACCTGTACGATTCTACTGAAATACCGGTATTTTCGTGTGAAACTACCGGTATTTTGATGAGAGAATACCGGTATATTACCTTTAAATAAAGGTATTTTTCCGGTATAGACGTCGGATGAAGGTAAAATACCTCTAAAAATTCCGGTATTTGACGTCTTATACCAGTATTTTTAAAGTTATTTTGAATAAAGGTACAATAGAGGTAAAGGTATTTCTATACCGGTATAAATACTTTTACCGCTATTATTTCGGTATTCGGTCCAACAAATTATTAATAGACACAATTATATAAATTGTTTAAGAACATTTCTTCTTAAATTTCAAATATGTTTTAAAATATTTGCATTATTAACGAATAATAATAAATAAGTGTAAAAACATAAAACTACTAATCTATACAGAATGATACGAAAAATTCTGAAAATTCTGTAATTCCAAGAAACTTATTATAAACATTTCTCGGACACGCCACCCACGTCTGACAAAGCGCCGTGTGAGAGCGAGGCGCGCTGCCGCTCCGAAATCGAGCTGAGATCAGCGTCATATCCGTTGCCGGCGACAGGTCGACCCACGCGGCACGTCCGGCGTATCGTATTCCTTTCAATGTACGCAACGGCTGATAAGTGGATGTTAATCGACTCCTCTGCGGTGAAGGAGCACGCTGTCTCCTGTTCTACCGCAGTGACCTGACCCAAGAGCTTGTGAAGAAAATTATTATTTATATCATGAATAACCAATTTTCACAATAATGCTTTAATTTTTCGTTTATTGCTATATATTAATTTTGACCTTGACGCGTCTGTACGTTGCCTCCATTTTACAATAGTTTCATTAGGCAACAATCGGAACAAAACATTTATTAACAATTTTACCAATCTACCCCAAAATGAGGAAATTATAAACTTCCCTTGTTTACTTGAAATTAAAATCCAATCGCCAATTTTTCAGATGCACAAATTTCTCTATCACTAATTCATTAAAGTTGCTGGTTTCTCGAAGTTGCTATTCTATTGATAGCATTGTTATGTTGTCATAGTATTTCTAAGACGAGTTTTTATCCGCTTCATTGTTGAAATCGAGTGTTGGGCTTCTGAAGTGAGAAGAATCAAGAAGTTTACAGACTTCTGGAAAAAATTCTTGTATTTCATTTTGTAGCATTACTTGAAATAATGGTACCGCTCCTGTTGCATTTCTAAATTCGCTTCTTTTGTACATAACTTGCAACTCGTAACTCCAACTGATAACTTATGCGGAAAATAATATTTTGTGCTAATTATTTGGTATATATGAGGAGTGGTACATATTGAAGATGATGAAAAGAAAAATAATAGTAATACATTTTAAGGAAAAGTGTGTTTTATAAACGATATATATATATATATATATATATATATATATATATATATATATATATATATATTTACACACACAAACACAAAATGTATACTTGTATATATAACACGCTTGATTTCTAAAAATGTAGAACTCGCCCCAAAGTAATTAAAAATTCAATGAAAATAATTACATGTTTATAACAAAATAATAATTATAAATCACACTTCATAAATTAACACTGGTAGCACTGGCACTAGGAGAAAATCAATATAGTAAAATTATAGAAAATTATCGAATTTTCTAGTTCTTACTAATAATTTTGTTAAAATCTTTAAAATTATACAATGAAAGAGACAATTATTTAATTTTGAGTTTACTAATGTTGGTCGAACTAAAACTGGAAATTGCCAAGTGTTGGCCCTCCCTCCTTTTTGTTTTCCTACTTCGTTCCCCAGGTAATGGATGTCCGGTCTGCCGCGTTCGACCAGAAATCAACTCTCCCCCTCAACCTCTCAATCTCTATCTCTCATTACCGCTCTCTCATTACCTCTCTCTCTCTCTCTCTCTCTCTCTCTCTCTCTCTCTCTCTCTCTCTCTCTCTCCCTCTCCCATAGAGTATAAATTGTTACGGCTGTTGGTTCAGGAGGAAACGTATATTTTCCTTGCACAGGGAGATGCCAAGAGTTTGGGGTTCGAACCTAAGTATTTTAAACTAATCGGTCAGTGGCAAATTTTTTTATTACAGATTACATTTCGCAACGGTTAATGACAAATTTTGGCGGAAAGTATAAAGTTTTGCGGCTGTTGGTTAAGGAGGAAAAGACTTTTCCTCGCGCAGGGAGCTTCCAAGTCATAAATTTCTGGGTTTCGAAACTGGCTATTTTAAACTAACCAGTCTACGGCAAATTTCTTTTTACAGATTACAGTTTGCAACGGGTAAGGGCAAATGTAGGCATAGAGTATGAATTGCTACGGCTATTGGTTCAGGAGGTAACGTTTCTCTTCATTGCGCAGGGAGCTTCCAAGACTTCAACTTCAAAAAGGTATCGCACCTTTTCCTCGCGGAGGGAGCTCCCAAGAATTTAAATTCTGGGGTTGGAACCCTGGTATTGTAAACTAACCGGTCCGCGGCAAATTTTCTTATTACAGATTACTTTTTGCAACGATTATGGGTAAGTTTTGGCAGAGAGTATGTATTGTTACGGTTATTGGTCCAGGAGGTATCGTGTTTTGTCTTGGAAGGAAACTTCCAAGAGTTTAATTTCTGGGGTTCAAACCTGGGTATTTTAAACTAACCGGTCCGCGACAAATCTTTTTATTGCAGAATACAATTAGCAACGTATAAGAGCAAATGTTGGCATAGAGTATGGATTGTTAAGGCTAATAGTTCAGGAGGTATCGTGCCTTTTCCTCGCGGAGGGAGCTTCCAAGAGTTTAAATTCTGGGGTTGGAACCCTGGTATTGTAAACTAACCGGTCCGCGGCAAATTTTCTTATTACAGATTACTTTTTGCAACGATTATGGGCAGGTTTTGGCAGAGAGTATATATTGTTACGGTTATTGGTTCAGGTGGTATCGTGTTTTTGTCTTGGAAGGGAGCTTCCAATAGTTTAATTTCTGGGGTTCGAAGCTGGGTATTTTAAACTAACCGGTCCGCGGCAACTTTTTTTATTGCAAAATACAATTAGCAACGTGTAAGAGCAAATTTTGGCATAGAGCCCCGCCCACACACATATATACGTTATGTGGCGCCGCCCGCATTAGTCCCCGGCGCCGGCGCGCGATGGCGCCACAGGTATACGCGGGCTTGAGACACTGGGGAGTGGCCACCCACACTTTTTGTTATTGAGGACAATATTGCAGGTAACATATTGAACAGGGAAGGATTGTTTAAAGTAATATTTTTATCCTCATGCAAAATGTGGGATTACCTTATTATCATAATCAATGGAGTACCCCAAGGACAGGCTCTTGGCACTTCCGTCCCCTACCCCACCCCAAAATCCGATGACACATATTCACAAATATAGCTTTTACTAATACTCTACAATAACGAAAATCTTTTGATATTTCAATTACAATATGTTGTAAATAACTACTACGTATCAACAAACAAAATAAATTTTAAATTTAGTGATAGAGAAAAATTCTTTGAAAGATAACAGCAAGTTGGCTGGACACAACGTTCACAGAAAAATTATATTGCTTCACTGATCACAGCCATTAAACATGGAACAATAATTATTGGTTTGTCCCATACTCTTTCAAAATCGTGGAGAGTATTTTTTTGACGTCAACATCTGTGATGGAGTTGAATGATATTGTTAGATATTGAATGATAGAATGATATTTATAGTAAAATTATATTTTTAAACATAGATATAAAATTATTTACGCACAGGTTAATCAGGGATCATTCGTTCTTATTCAAAAAATAAATAAATTAAACAGAAAAATTGAAATTAATTTGCGTCTGCGTATATACCACAGATTCCTAGTCTTTTTAATTGCAGACTCCTTTTAAAAGAATTTTTTGGTTCATCGACTCCCTTACATTTTTCTCTATAATATACAGCATAGATAATCATAACACAAAAAATAACAAGTGAATGATGTGAAGTTAACAATTTCACATTCCCATGTTTTAGAAAACATCTTGATTACCAATAATCGAAAGTGCTTCTGCCTCCGGGTAGTTGAGTTTATAATCTGCTTTATTGTTCAAAAGGTACAAAATGTTGAGAGTGTTTTAATAACTCGCCATAACATTAATGCAGTGTGGAGATTACTCTTTTGTGATACCCGTTATAATGTCATTAGTTTTCTAAACATCCTAAGCAGTGGGGAGACTAAATTCTCGGAATCCCGATGTAGAAAGTTGAAATGGGGACCCTATCTGCGAGTTCTAAACGTTAAATTCAGAATTTTAAATCTAATTGTCATAAGAATATGCCGAACCTTATCTGCGGGGATAGTTATTAGAATCCGCTGACTTCGGGTCCAGATGAGGTGCACCAGTTTCACCGCTCTATCTATGTTTAGCACCAGTCTAGCTACAAAAAAAAAGAGAAGCCAAATTGTAATTTATTATTGTACATTTTATTGCTTATATCACAATTATATTTTTATCAGAAATCATTATATCAGAAAACAATTTTTATCAAGTTCATTAATACTTTTTTGTAATCAATGGCAACTTGATCTTGATTATATCGATTAATCACCAGTTCTTACTTGGATATCAACTCCCAATCAACCCTTGGATCATCGTTGACCCTCTTGAAAATGTCATCAAATCCTCCGGGGTCGAAACCGATTCCATTGGTAAGCCCTGATGTTACGGAAATAAATTAACATGAAAGTAAAACTGAAGCAATCAAATTTCTGAAACGATTAAACAACCTAGTAAAGTTTTATTAAAGTTGACATACGAATACAATTAAGAAGATTTCCCTTGAATTAAGGTGAATGCATGTAAGAAAGTCGTGTGTGAATGCTGCAGAACATTAATTAATTTGGATTTACACACTTACCGGAATCCGGTTTGTGACAGACACAGGAAGACACGACTGGAATACTTTTGAAGACGTCACAAGTAGATTTTGGGGTAAATTCCGAATGGTTGCGGAAAAGCCCACTAGCCGATGGTAGGTCGGCGCCGGATCTCTCCATCCAGCGGGGGAAGATCCAGCCATCTTCCGCAATAAAGCGCGCACTATACTTCCGGGTCTAATGACCTTGGTAGTTGACGCACCTGGAATCACTAATCAATCAATCAATCACCCGTGAAACACAGTCGAATCTCACAGGGAGCGGTAGCTCAGTGCATCAACTGATTCCACTGCAGTGCCTCTGACCGGGAGGTCCTAGGTTCGAGTCCTGACGGCGGCAGGATTTTCGACACTAGCTTTTCAGCTAGGTCGAATTCAGTCGCTGTCTGGAGGAGAATTCTAGCGGCCGGCTGCTCAGATCGGTAGTTTTCCGTGGTTTCTCCGGCCAACACCAGGCGAATGCCGGAGCAGTACCCTACCAAACGGGCCACCGACCGCGCGCGATCTGTCCTTCCCCTTCCTTGTCCTATCCTCTCCCCTTACTCACTCACTTACACTAACATGCACTACACTACCACATATTCCGAGAGACCGGTCGGGAGTTTAGGGCTTGTCCCGGCTCGGGCGGTGCCCCGCTGGTGGGAGATACCTGGTTGAAAGGGAAACCCCGCTAGCCGACGGTAGGTCGGTGCCGGATCTCGCCATCCAGCGAGGGGAAAATCACCGCCATCTCCCGAGAAAAAACATGCACTACACTAACGGGACTAATGACCGAAGCAGTTGACGCGCCCGGAAACACGACAAAATCAATCAATCAAATAAGTCGAATCTCCTGGTCACTCTCAGGTTCTCTTATCACTTTAACCACCAAGGAAGTCAACCCTTCGAACAGCCTTGAAACAACCGTACGCGTACCCGCCGATGGGACGTCATCGAGTGCGTGTGAGTGTGTGTATGTGTGCGCGGGGAAAAAGTGTAACTGTAACTGCGAATCTGACGAGCCGGTGCAAGTTCGACTGGCAGACTATGAAAACGTCACTGTTAATGTGTAAGTTTAGATTGTAAGTGCTAGAGCATGTAAATACTGTAAATAAGAGGTAAGACAATGATTGGATGTACAATACATTTCACCAGCTGGTTACTGTTGGGAGTTAAACAATAACATTCGAATACTCATGTACGTTCGATTAATGGATTTCGTTGTTTGAACAGTCAAAATATAATTTATTGTTATAATAATAATAATAATAATAATAATATACAAAATAAACATAAACTAATAAATCGTACAGTTTTGAACGTAATCATACCGGTTTTGTGCTGGGATTAATGGATTAGAATTACGATCTCTCGGGTTTTCTTGTTTCCTTCATCTCTGATGAAACCATTGTTACATTCGTTATTCTTTAACTTCCATTATTAATTCATTCATCGTAACCCCATAATGCTACAATAAAAATTAATTTTAAAACGATGAGTACAACACTGAGAACTATAATGCGTGATATACGAGTATTCTTGTTGAAAGTTATCTACACTAAATGAAAAAGAACATTGAATAAACAATGGATTTTGTTACACCAGTGAATTGAAAGCAATGTTGAAGGATTAAAATAATTTTAACTCATCTAGTATTAATCAACATTGTGTTAACGTCCAACGTCTATTTATTGTCAATTGGAACCAGTTTACACAAAAATATTTTTATAAATAAATTCAGTTTCGAAAGTGATTGTTGTTTTGCGGTTGGGCATTAACAATCATTGGTTTTAATTGAAGACACTTTTCAATATAAACACATGAGACAATTTGACTTGACTTACGGGCTGATAGCAGAAATTGTGGCCTGAGGTTAAGTACTAAATCCCGGCAGTGAACAAAACCGAAAAAATGTGGTCCGCTAATCGTTTTCCACTCACACCTCCACCCACGCTATAAGCTGTGCCCCGCTAAACCGACTCTGTTCATTAATTATTTAATTAGCAATGTGTATTTCACTGTTTACTTTCCACCCAACGTTCATTAAGACAGATTGAAAACGCATTAAAATTAGTTGTTTTTTTTTCGTGTTCACATTTGAATTTTTTCAGGCACCCGATAACAGTGTAGGTTGCATCGATACACTGCAATTACACATCGCGTTAGTTACATTCATTTATGTGGTTTACAATAAATTCTGTCGTCTAGACTTCAGGATTTGTGAGGTTATATTGAATTGTTATTAAATAAGGAGTAATTGCTATTCAAAAGGAACTGAATACTTATATCGTGAAGAATATCGTAGACAAAAATCATTTTTAACCTCCGCGAGTATTTTGAAAAAGCTTGCAACCAAAATATTTTGTTTCACCTTAATACTTATTTGTTGAATGCTTGACTAATCCAACAAACATGAATCAAATGCACATAAGCATCAGTATTTGTAACATATGCACATACGCATCAATGTTTGTAATATATGAAAATGTTTTAAAAATGTTCACCTTTAAGAATATAGAGCGTGCTAAAAAATGTATACACACTTCAAGCAAATAAAAATTGAGTTTTTATTGCGCTCTTCAGGTCTAATTCCGCTTGACTTCTATTTATGGAAAGTCTTAAGAATGATGTACTGTAGATAACCAGCTACATTGGCAGTACATTGGGAATAACTTGAAACGGTATGTACTGCAAACGTTGACGACACTATCGCGAAAGTTGCTTTAACAGTAGTTCAACTACTCAGAAATGTATGGACGTCAATAATGGTGGGCATTTGGAGCATTTGTTGTAATGGTTGTACCTATAAAAGTCTAATATGATTACTGTTCATTATTTTCTATTTACGTGAATTCAGCCTTGTTAAGCCTATTTTTAATTTGCGTGAATTTTATGTACATTTTTTACTCTTTCTGTGTAGTCTGACAACATCGAAAATGTGATGTAGTAATCGTTCGATTGTACTTGTGGAAACTTTCACTAATTCAATGAAACTACAATATTGGCAGACTATGTTGATTTTCAAATTTTAAAATAAAAAACAATATTTTTGTTTAGCATGCATGCAAGTCTATTCTGAAAATGAGAGCTTCTCACTAGATCTTACTTTGCTATATAAATAAAATTTTAAAATATCGTATATTCATGAAGATCCTGATTTGCTCTCACCAATAATATTTTGGATGTGGTCTGCTTCCAGCTTTCAAGTTATATTAATAATTATATTACATAATATATTATATTATATAGGTATACTAATAATAATAAACTAATAATATAGAATTATTTGATTATATCGCGGCATAAAAGTTTATTAGTACTTATGAAAGTAGAATGTGCTCCAAATATTTTGTAGCTGACGTGTATTACAGGAGGACAATTTGACATGTACTGAGTGAAAAGTTTGAAAAATATCTCAAATAATAGTCAAATATAGGAAACGAAGTCTATGCAATTATGTCTAATAAATACAAGGTATGATCATGAAAGAGTCTGTCTTGGTTAATCTTCCTGTTTGGAGAAATTTTACTGACTGGATGAATATTGATTCAGTGGTGAGTTGTAGTTGACATTTACATAATTGAAACGATTGAAGGCGTTGTCATTGTCAACAATAGTATTTATTTCACAAATAGAAGCTTTCGATGGCTTAGCCATCATCATCAGTTTTCTGCTGTCTGGGAGCCACAAAAACGACTACCAGACAGCAAAAAACTGATGATGGCTCCTAGACAGCAGAAAACTGATGATGATAGCTAAGCCATCGAAAGCTGCTATTTGTGAAATAAATACTATTGTTGACAATGACAACGCCTTCAATCATGACTGGATGAAACCTATCCTTCGTGAATATTTCAATTAAAATCATCACAATGTTAGGACTTGCCCTCAGACACTTATTATGATTGTGCACTGTAATTAGTTAATGTGTGTTATTTATTATTCGAGATGTTTCATATACGGAGGAGCAATATCCACAGTTTTTTTTCACGTTACTTGCAAATGTTTTGTGAAGTTAAGTGGGTATTTAATTATTTGCTTTTTATACCAAACTTGCAAAAAACGCAACTTAAAGAAATATGTTATAATTATCTGAGAAAGAGATACTTCTTACATGTTAATCACACGTAATTATGTTGATTAATTTGAGAGTTAGAAAGTTCATATTTGGGCTAATTTATTAACAGATATTAGATAGATTTATTAAGTAGACGTAATTTTTTGGTATTTGTCCTCAACTACTATATATGGATATTAATTTTATGTATTAATACTATTATTATTTTTTCATACAAAGATACCAAAAAATATTGTTACATATAAATTTACATGAAATGTGTTTCATTATTTCCAGATTGTCCTTTTGTTTGAGATTAAGATGTCTGAATCAAGATGAAAAAAATAATTCTGTATATACGGGTCTCAATTGTAGAATAGCTTACTTGGTCTCCCTATTTTTATGTAAACAAGTCAGTTAAAAAAATACAACTTTTAGAACAGACCTTTTTATATTTATATTTCTTTAGAATATTATTTTTAATCATAAAAACGCATCAATAATACAATATCTTACAAATTTATTGTATTGTACATTACTCTAATAAACTGAAAATACTTCTGGTATCAAAAGTGCATGGTTAATATAATTGCTACATATCACACTTAAATATTTGTGGTTTCATTTAGTTCATGATCTACTCCCATAAACACTAGCAACCAAGGTACATGTAAGTAATTCACTCATCCTCAATATTCTATGGTTAAAAATGTTTAATGAATTATGAATGAACTCTTAAAATATTTCTCTTTCCTTGTAAATAATTCTCACGACTCCAAAGTTTTAATTTCTTAACTAGAATTCACATTATTTTTTTTCAACTACGTTTTTCATTCATAGTTTGATCAGCTTATTATTATATTTGTGTTATTTTAAATGCTTCACATTCCTTAACAGGAAAATTGCTGGAAAAACATTGTACATTTAAAAAAATGTTTATTTTTGAAATTTGATTAAAATGTCTCACTGTTGGATCACATTCACTTTCTTTTTACTTTGTTATTTCAGATTCAAAAAAATCAATACTGTATGTGCAATACGGATGTATATATGGATGTTTGCACTATGACAAATATTTCAGAGACCATTAATTATTGACTAAATTTTAGTTTATAACCATTTAGCAATTTGACTGTAAAAAAACTTAAGTTACTTGCACAAATATCTCAATTTCCAAATACAATAAAACCAAATATGCACATGGACATTTCAATATATATTCAGTAAAAAACAATATAATGTAGCGTTACAATAATGGATTAAAGCTCGGTGAAAATAAATCCATTTACACAAATGCCAAACAAAAATGTACATCACAAAACCAACAATCAGATGAGGTAATACATTGAAATTGCCCCTTTCCCATCATGCCCCAGGTTTCCCAACGTCGAACGGATCAACTTGCATCAGTTGAGTAACTAAAAGAGATGAATTGCAACGAAATTAAACATTTTTTATTAACAATAGTATTGAGAATGAAACATATTGGAGAGTATTAAGGCCATAGTAACGAAAGCTTGAGAAATTAATTAATCCACGTTTTTTCGTAGCCTAATCGGCTCTTACAATCAGGTACCGATGTTGCTGCAGCAGCGCTACGGATTACTAGCGCTGCAGCGGCGGATTCTGGCAACTTTTTCTCACTTCCTTGCAGTTCACCGAAAGGTACGTCCATTTCTCCGAGGACCTTCCGCTTGCCATGTTTTTCACCGTTGACGGCATCGTCTTCAAAGTCACACTTTCAGTTTCTGCAGTGCCAAATATCACCACTGCTCTCAGAATACAGAGATAATGGATGATGAAGAACAGTAATACCGTAAGTATTGTATTAATTGTAATGATATGTGTGAAATTAATTTTTTATCTAGAAAAACTAAGTAATACTGCAACCGCAAACAATTTAATGAGCACGTACCAACGGTTGTGGAGCAGATAATGTATAAATGTGAAATTACAATTGATATACAAGTAACCTCCATTACTCCAGTTTTAATTTTCTAATTATCGGGGGGAATGGTGCACAGAACTCAGTCGAACAAAAAGGAACTCGTACGCAAATTACACTTGAAAATAGTTAAAAATTAACTCATCTAAAAGGTTGTAAGTACTGAAAAAATCAAATTTTAATGATTTTACGTTTTGATGGAAAACATCCATAATGTCAAGTACGTCAGCGTGGTTTATGAATAGGGAAAGATCAAGCAAGTTTTAAAATTCATACTTTTTTTAAAAGAAAAACTTAGTTTTTCTGATTCGAGAGCTACAGGTGGGGTGGATTCAATTGACTCCAAATGCTGTGAAGAGGTCTTCCATCTTTCAGGAAAACGCTTATCAATTTTGAATGAAAATGTTAACAATAATTTGAATTTGGACTATTTATTTTGAACTATTAGGTAGCCATTTTTATTCTGAATAGCATCTCGTTTCCTAGCATCCCGGATAGTGGGTTTCATTGCACACCTCTCGTTTTCTTTCACTCTTACATAGCATCTCTCGCATACTAGAAAGAAAATACGAATGTAATGATATTTGATAGTTTTGAAAGTATTGGAAACAAAACGTATATTTTTACATGTTCTGATATTACTTGCAGTATGGGAACTTCCTTTTTCTACAAAAAGCAGCTTTGCAGCGGCGGGCAAAATGCGTCGCCAAAGGGCGACAAGTGACCTTGTCCATCAGCCATTGCGGCGCAGAAACATAGTGTAACAGCTTTGTAACTTGTAGAGGCCGAAGTGGGCGGTAACCTTCCTTCATTTCCGCTGCCCCGCGGCACAAGTTGAGCACGGTGTTGAGCATTCCAATGCACTGAATCACATTTCAAGACTCGATTATCATATTTTCATATTTCTTTGACCCCGGTGAATAAGCTAAGTCAAAAATACTTAATTTTGCAAGGGAGCAAAAATCCACTTTAAACTAATGCTAAAAAATAAGAAATTAATGATATTCCTACAAAACTACACAAAAAAAGTTTTGAATATTACCGTCGTTTGAATATCATTAATCCCTGATTTAATTTAAACGTTTTTTGCTCTTCTGTAAAATTGTTTGACTTATCAGCTTATTCACGGGGATCAAAGATTTGAGTGTGGCGTGTAACAATTTTAATATTTTATATCTGTGGCAGTATTTTTTGCTACAAGATGTCTGTTCTTCGCAAGGTATTAAGGAATAGTCCGATGCCTCCATGAATTAAGAGAATAATGGATGATATTGATATTGTTTGTAAGAATAAATACGTTTACGTTTCTAACGATACTAGGGGTTCCAGATGTACTCTTGGAAGAGTAAAAGCACTCCATTTTGTACTCTTCTTTCATACTTCGAATAAACAATCTAATATAATTTCTTGAATATTATGTTAATGATCCGAATAAATATTTCAATCTTCACGTTTACAAACTCTGATTGTTAATGGTTGATTTGTATATCATATGATATGCAGGAACTGAGAAATGAGGTACAAAGCAATGAAACAATAATGTGGAAAATTACATAGGAATAATGCTCGTGACATCCTTGTATAAAATATGGATGAGAATTATAATTTTCAAACTGGAGAGAGGTAACAGAGAAAGGTCTATTTACCAAATATCAAACGCACTTCAAAAGTGGTATGGGAATTATGGACAATATTTAAACTTTGTACTTTATTATAGGAAGGGATATAAAAGAAAGAAGCAGATAATGGACTGTATTTATTGATCTGAAGCCAGCCTTCGAACATCTGAACAGGAAATAGTTGTAGAGGGTTATGTTGAAATTAGGAATCGATGAAATCATTCATTGTTTGAAGTTAATATAAAAAAAAGTTACAGGGTGATAGAAGGTAAATTAAGCTGAATTTTGTATCAATAAAGGGATTAGACAGGGCTGCCCATCGAGTCCCTTTTTCAATTTATATATGGTATGTTTAGAGTTATTCAAGGAAGAGCCAGGTTGGTGGGTTATTGATTAGTAAATGAAAAGTTGTCTTTATCTTATGCTGATGTATTATTAGCTGATATACCAAGGACTTGAATCAGATGATGAGGAGATTAGAAACATGTTTAGAGAATAGAGAACTAGAATTAAATACGGAGAAGACCAAAGAGATGGAGTTTAAAAAGGACAGAAGGAAGAGTAAATGTGAGAAAATTATATGGAAAGCAAGTACGTTAGAAATGGTGAAAGACCACAAATATTTAGAATTTTGGCTTATCAAGGGAGGAGGCTACTATAATAGAAAATAAGGAGATGGTGACTATAAAAGAAGTGTGGGGTATAATTATGAGAAGGGACCGGGATTTTTGGGCAAAGGGTATGAGGATGTGACAGCATTGTTGCTTCTATTTTGAGGTGGGGAGCAGAAATTTGGGGATGCAAGGAAAAAAGGAAACAAGAGGCAACACATGAAATATTTTTAAGACGGATGATAGGAACAGACTATTGCACATCTGGTTACATGATAAGATGGGAGACACAGGCAAAAAATGAGAAAAGAGATGGGCAAAATGGCATGTAAGTTTGAGAAAACGATTAGAAGAGGGAAGGTTAATGAGTTATTAAAGCAAGTTGTTTGGGGAATAGATGAAAACGTGGAGACTGAGAAATTTGATTGGAAAAGGGTAAGTGTTTGGAATAATAAATGTTATTCATCGGAAGTGTCAAGGTTAAGTGAAGGAAAAGACTTAAGTAAATAATTGATTCAAAGAGATAAGGATCAGTTTTTACAGGAAGATTACGAACACATAAGAAATTCAAATTTTAGTAAATGGTTTAAAATTATTCAGATGGATGAAATTCCCAGCTATTTAAAAGCTAAATGTAAGGAAAGACATAATCAGGATGGCAAGATACAGGTTAGGTAATGAACTGAGAGCGAGTAAATATTGGCTTAGTGAGGGGGAAAAGCAGGGTCTGCTAGTTAGAAGAAGAAGATTGGGAAGATACTCTAGAGATGTCTTGTTTTTGAAGAAGGAAGAATGTGGGTAAGGTGGAATATTCAGGGTAAGGTGAGGTGGTTATTAAAGGACAAAGCAGAAAGGATCACTCTGTTTGATAAATATAGGAAAGGGCTCAGTTTGTATTATATTCTTAGTATGTAGTGTATATATTATTTACATGTATACTGTTACTGTTGTATTTACAAAGTTGTAAAATAAAAATTCATTAAATTCACCATCCAGGCGCTGCAAAGCAAGAGTTCTGAATCGAGATGAAACATTGCTACCAAAGACACAGAAGATTGTGAAAATTTGAGACCTGTCCACAACCTAAATCTGAAGAGATTTTAATCTTACAAAAGTTCAGTGGACTCCAGAGAGAAACAAGCTGACTGATGAATTAGTTAAAACTTTCTTGGCACAAATAAGTTTAATAGCCTTTAACCAAATTATGTATACTGTCTCCAGGATTCAAAAATTGTCAGGAACTGAAGGTTCCCAAATTTCAGTAGTTTTGTGCACTTATTTAGTAAATTGTAACTGACCCAGCATATATCAGTTTTTACTTTATCTTCTTTACTTCGAAAGAAGATAAAGTATTGTAATCGTGTAACGGAAGACGGCGAATTAATTTTTGTCAGAAAAATTTAGTGCCGGGCCCTGGCAATGAAAAAAAATATAAATCTTATTTCTATGTACAGTAAATTACTTCCTCTAACACCTTATGTAGTGAGAATTCATGGTTTGTGGCTCTTTGATACCAAAAAATTCATTGACTGCAAAATGTCCGTCTGTCCGTGATCCAAGCAAACGCCTAAACTGTTCAGCCGATTGGGTCCAAATTGAGATTGGCCCATCGATTTAAAAGAACTCAAGGCCCTGTGTGTTTGAAAAAGATATTTTGATTTTTGGGGGTACTTACGTAAAACCTCAACTTTTTCAATATCTTCTAAAATAAGACTCCAAATATTGGTGATAAGAAATTCATTACCGTATGATCTGTTCTTTAAAGAGGGATTTTCGAATAAGGTCAGGTAGTTTTTCGAAAATACGGCGTGTTTTAGCGTAATTTGCGTGAAAGGCAATTTTTAATTTTTTTAAACATTGTAACGGAAAAGAGGCTTGTATTTTTTTCTTTAAATTATCTCCTCGTATGTATCAAAGGACGATAAAAAATTGCCGCTAGTCTCATTTCCATCGAACTCTCTGTATTTTCGAAAATGACAAAAGGTTGACATGGTAAAACTACAAAGTTGAAGATGAGATTTTTGCCTTAGTCTGTTCTAAAAAATTAGGTCTTTAAAAAAGGTTATTAGCAAGTTCTTCGTAAAAACTAGTTCATTAATTTGCGTAATTTGTTTGAAATTCAGGCAATTTATAAAAAGAAATTTCTCAAAATTCGCTCCAAATATTTTCTTAAATTTTTTCCACCGAGGAACCAGAGGACGCTTAAAATCACGTTGGTCTCGTTTTCGTTGAACACCCTAAATTTTCGGAAATTGCAAATTTAGAAATAATGTGAAACGTCCGACGTTGACTGCTAATTTCAAACAAGCTCCGTATTTCTATTTAAGAAGACTACTTGGAGCGACATTTTAAAACACAATTATTACTGATAAATGGGATTTGAGCGCCAGGAAAAGGTTACATTTGAAACCGAATGATTCCTACGTAATTAAATCTCTCACATTCCAAAATTTTTGTGCTCAGTTAATTGGGGTTCGAAGTTCATAATTGTTGCTACGTACTCTACAACCAATTATTCAATCTGCCATTCATACGGAGTGGCGAGGAATCTGACATTCTTATATTCTGTGTCATATAAAATAACATTTCCCTACTAAAAATAGTTCATTTTGTTATATCACAAATGTGATAAAATATGTGTTATAGAACCACTAATTTCTTGTTACATCATACAAAAAATATTCCAAGGTACTTTACACATATTGAAATATGCGTATGTGGGAAAGTAAAAATGCTGCTGTACAATTACATTATTATTATTATTATTATTATTATTATTATTATTATTATTATTATTATTATTATTATTATTATTATTATTATTATAGCACGTTACAATCCCAAAGAGCGCAAGGATCTCGAGTTGTCGGCTGGATTTCACAATGGTAGAATTCCCGAGCACCCAATTCGGGAACTTCCTTATAAGGACGCTATTTACACACAAAATAAGAAAATGTAAACGCCAAGTGACATTGTTCACTTTGTCACTGTCAAATATAACACTGTTCAGTTTGACTTCACTACTTGAATCTAACTAGTCCTTCATTGTACTACTTTCTACATTGGCACATATCAAGTTGGCGAGAAATTGAATAATCTAGTGTACGTTCATTGCGTTGGATTTAGACATGGCCTTCCACTTCTGACGATCCCTTGCAGAGGTAAACCATTCTTGCCCAACAGCATTTTCAGTTCTTACGACCAGCTCTTCAGCCTGCCGAACTCTTGAATCCCAAGGGGTAATTCGGTGGGTTCAGCGAGTATGGGAAAGTCGCATGATGAGACCCTGCCCCAACCCATTTCTATGCCGAACAGTGGTAACGATTTGGTCCATAACAGTGGTCCTTAATTTGTGTTGCTTTTCTTATCTCTTCATTTCGTATTATACTTGCTAGGGTAATGTTTAAACGTTTTCTTTCAATTTTTCGGAGGCAGACATCAATAACATTTGTTTCTATGCGCCCATGTTTGCGAACCATATGCGTGCGCCGGAAGTACAAGTATTTACGATTTCTCACTTTATTCGTAAGATTTGTTCAAAGTAATAAATTTTAATCCCTAAAATGTTGATCATGATGCACAAATCCGTCTGGTTAATTCTTGTTCTGTGTTAATATTGAAAGGCAATAATTATCCTAGATAAATGTATTCATTCACCTATTAATTTTTTTCTGCACCAACAGAAATTTTCTTTTGTGCTATTTGTCATCACCTTTAATTTTCTGAGATTTATTGTAGACTACTTCCTTACTAAGAATCGGAAGTTGAGAGCATTGCTTGCAGTTCTCTGGATGGATTGTTAATTAGGACACTGTCATCTGCAAAAATTAATTTAGATATTTTTTCCCGTCCATGTGAATTCCAAAATTATCCGACATTTTTCGTAGAACGTCTTGTAATAAACGCAGCACTTTATTGAAAATAATTGTTAGTGGCATTGCTAGTTCAATTCCAAATTTCAGACTTTCATTTTCTTAATATATTATTTTCAATCCTATCAACAAAGGCCACAGTGCGAATGTCATCGGAGGGGGAAGGGCAAATTTAAAGCCATCAACCAAATCATATTATCAAATCATGAAGTATAATAATTAGCCGCTGGATTGTACTAAATATATTTTGAATTGTAAAATTTTTCTTCGGTATAAATAGTTTATAATAATCGGTATTGTTTCCGGTATAGTATGGTGTGATTATTGTACTATAATTGCATGAATATTTTGTTTGGTGAATATTATGTTGCGTGAATACAGTGTGGCGTGAATATTGTACTGCGCAAATAAGTGAATATTAGATTGTGTGAATAAGTGAATATTAGATTGTGTGAATAAGTGAATATTAGATTGTGTGAATAAGTGAATATTAGATTGTGTGAATAAGTGAATATTAGATTGTGTGAATAAGTGAATATTAGATTGTGTGAATAAGTGAATATTAGATTGTGTGAATAAGTGAATATTAGATTGTGTGAATAAGTGAATATTAGATTGCGTGATTAAGTGAATATTAGATTGCGTGATTAAGTGAATATTGTATTGCGTGAATGCACCCTCGTTTGTGCACCCTCGAACGTTAAAGCACTACCGATCATCTGCGCGCGCGCAGTTCAAGTTTCGCATCACTTTATTGCTGCCGTTATACTCTTATTAACTCAAATTTTCAATGCTTCCTTGTGCACAGGAATATTTCCAGATATTTTCAAAACAGCAAAAATCACGTTTCTTTTTAAATAAGAGAACAAAAATGAAATTCAAAATTGCCGGCAATTTCTCTTTTGTCAGTTTTCTTAAAAAATATGAGAGGGGTTTTTCTATACGCGAATGAAAACCTTTCTCAGGAAAAAAACGAAGCGTTTTCAGACTCACAACACGGTTTTAGAAAATAAAAATCTACGGAAACTGCATTTTTTTCTTTTAATAAAGGTATTGCTTCATTAAAAGACCAAACTGAAGAACCCATTGGGATATTTTTAGATCTTCCGAAAGCGTTTGACGTTATGAACCATAACATCTTGCTTTCAAAATTACCTTCTTATGGAATTCGTGGTATTGCCCTAGATTGAATAACCTCGTACCTTAGAGAGATATTTATTATTCTGCAAGTAGGTATATAAAACCTGGTGGCAGAACTCTACAATTTACATATTACTAATATTAACTTAAAATTATTTAACAATGTAACTTTAAATTATTTAAAGACATAATAATAATAATAATAATAATAATAATAATAATAATAATAATAATAATAATAATTATAATATGCTAACAATAATAGCCTTAACTACATTTTATGGTTGACCTGCACAGTTATTTGAAACTATTAAATACAAGATTACACGACTTTTTAATTACACTTCTCTTCACTTTCACTTTCACTTCACTTCACTTCACTTCACTTCACTTCACTTGACATTTGAAATTCACTTCTTTCTATTTCTATATTGCACTACACTGCACAACACTTCACCACACTTCAATACAATACTACTTTGAATATAATTATATATTTAGAACAGGAAATCATTTAATAGTAATTAACACAATAATAATAGCAATAAAAATATCAATAATAATCAAATAATAACTGATATAATAATCAACTTACTAAATTAATAAAGTTTACAAATACTATTAGTTAATTTATTTTTAAATCTTTGAACACCTTGAGGAAAGGGTTCCAAGGCTGTGGCAGGTAACTTATTCCAGTCCGTTATTGTTCTATTTGTAAATGAAAATTTTCCAACATCTGTTCTCTGTGACCTAAACTTAATTTTGTGCTTGTGATCCCCCCTACTAAAGTACGAAGGTCTATCCAATCGGTTGTAGATATCTTTCCAAGCTGGATAACCGGCATACGCTTTGTACAGGGCACAGAGTCTTGCCTTAACTCTCCTAATTTCTAGAGACTCCCATTCAACATTCTTCTTATTCCCTCGGAAAGCAAGTGTATACGCTCTTCTCTGTACTCTATTCAAATATTCCTTTTGGGAATTTCTATAAGGGTCCCAACAAACAGCCCCGTATTACATTAATGGACGAACTAGAGATAAATAATCTGTCTAGATCACCCTGCAAAATGTCCTCGTCTACATTTGATTGAATAACTCTATATATTATACAGTCATCTGCAAATAGCCGTACCTTTGAATATAAATTGTCTGGCAGGTCATTCACAAATGCGAGAAACAGGAGAGGACCAATAACGCTTCCTTGGGGGATCCCTGAAGTTACTTTTGCTTGAGTCGAAAATTGTTGTCCAACTCGGACTTTGTTTCCTATCTCGAAGAAGCTCGTCAATCCACGCCACAACTCTGGGGTCAATACCCGATTGCATTAATTTATGAACCAATTTATCGTGTGGAACATCAAATGCCTTCGCGAAATCTATTATTACGGCGTCCACCCTCCCACTATTATCAACTTCATCAGATATCCTGAAACAATGACACTATCTGACTCTCGCAAGAGAAACCGTTCCTAAAACTATGCTGTCCCTGAAAAAGCCATTCTTTTCTTTCCCATACTTGTCTAATATAGCTAGTTATTAAGTGCTCCATTAGCTTACATACAATTGACGTGAGACTTACTGGTCTATAATTGGCTAATACAGTTCTATCACCACTCTTGAAAATCGGAACAACGGTAGCTAGCTTCCAATCATCGGGCACGCTTGAATTGTTGATTGAAACCTGAAATAATCTTGTTAGATACGGTAATATTGCCTCTCCACCGAGTTTAATTATGTCAGTTGAAATGGCATCTGGACCCCGCGACTTTCCATTTTTCATAGATTTAATTCGTTTTCGCAATGTGTTTACCTCTATATTAAACTGATTTGGCACAGCTTCCCTCGATATCTGAGTGAGTTGAGATTTTTTTTTAAAAACGGAACTGAAGTAGACATTGAAAGCGTTTGCTTTTTCCCGATCATCTGTAAGTAACCTATTTTTGGTATCTTTAACGATAGGAATTTCTTAATTTCCTCTTCTTCTGCGAACGTATTTGTAAAACCCCGACCAATTATTTCCCTCTTTGTCGAGAATATGCTTTAAAAAAGTCTCCTGCGCAATTTTCTTCTCCTGCTCTAATTCTTTCGAACAATTACGATAATGTATCTTATGATTATCACAACGATTTCTGTTATTGAAAGCCTTTCGAGTTTTCCTCTTCAGACGTCGAATTTTCGCATTGTAATATTCGGGGTCTGAATTATTTTTTAAGTATTTGTACGGCACGTACGTTTGCAATGTTTTATATAGAATGCTCTTAAACGCGTTCCAAATTTCCTCCATGCCCCCCTCCATTCTCAGAAAACAATCGTACTGTTCTCTAAGGTAGTGTTGAAGCCCCTCTGTATTAGCCTTCTTGAACTGCCATATTTTGGTTCCCTTAGAAATTCTTTTCTGTAAAATACTCATGTCTAAGTCTACTAACACCGCTTTGTGGTCGCTTATGCCATCAACGACGTCGCAAGATAAGAAAAGCTCTCGAGGCCTAATTAAGAAAACATCTAGAAGCGCTTCCTGCCGCGTAGGTCTATCTACTACCTGCGCTAATCTCCCTTCCCAGACGAGTCTGTTCACTAACTGTTGTACTTTCACTTCGCTCACGGCGCCTTTCCAATTTGCGTCTGGAGTATTCAAGTCTCCAGCAATAACTATAGGATGACTATTGGGGTTTTCTATTTTCTCAGAAATTACTTCCAAAATCGCGTAATTTTCATTCGGTGGCCTGTAGCAAGCAATAATTTCTAATACATTCCCTGAATCACTTATTTCTGTCTCCATTATCTCAAATTCTTTACTGACCCAATTTCTCCTTATATCTATTACATCCTTAACACAAATAAATCTTCCCCCACCTCTAGTATTTCTATCTCTCCTAAACGATCTGTAATTCGGACGAAAAACTTCAGAGTTAGCTATCTCTTCCGTTAGCCAAGATTCAGTTCCTATTATTACATCAGGATCACAAGCATCTACTAAATTCCAAAATTCGATTTCTTTATTTTTTATACTGCGACAGTTCACCTGCAACAGCCTTGTGAAGCCTTTTCTCACCTGAACATTTACGGTGTCCACTCTTCCATCCCGCATCGCCGTAGTGTACGTCTCCTCCCGCCTCGTTGCCATCACCGCCCCCACCGTCGTTTTTGCTGCAGCCACTGCAGCTTTCGTAGCCGTCCTCGCCGTCGCCGCCGCCGCCACCGTCGCCACCGTCGCCACCGTCGCCACCGTCGCCACCGTCGCCACCGTCGCCACCGTCGCCACCGTCGCCACCGTCGCCACCGTCGCCACCGTCGCCACCGTCGCCTTAAACATAGATCTCAAAGTGTACAAATACCGTACTGGCACGAAAGGACATTATTTACTTATCTTTCCAATTCTTTGTCAATTGAACATGGGGTCCCACAAGGTTGGATCTTTGGATCTATCCTTTTGTTGTACGTAAACTTCAGTGCATCTGCTCATGCGCAGAATCAATAGTGTTGTCCATTATGGCGTGCACAAACTCGAGTAAGTTCGTTTTGTATTGCGTGAAAAAGTGAAAATTGTATTGCGTGAAAATTGTATTTCGT
This sequence comes from Teleogryllus occipitalis, assembly GCA_011170035.1. Classification (NCBI taxonomy): domain Eukaryota; kingdom Metazoa; phylum Arthropoda; class Insecta; order Orthoptera; family Gryllidae; genus Teleogryllus; species Teleogryllus occipitalis. The sequence goes on from BLKR01006301.1 coordinate 42,153, forward strand.
GAAATAAATGAGAATTGTATTGTGTGTAAGTGAAAATTGTATTGCGTGGAATAAGTGAAAATTGTATTGCGTGGAATAAGTGAAAATTGTATTGCGTGGAATAAGTGAAAATTGTATTGCGTGGAATAAGTGAAATTGTATTGCGTGGAATAAGTGAAAATTGTATTGCGTGGAATAAGTGAAAATTGTATTGCGTGGAATAAGTGAAAATTGTATTGAGTGGCCACTGTACTGTTTGGTTTTAGTGCTGGGTACTTTCCAGTTGCCAACGGGGCTCGTTTGCCCGAGGGTTAATGTTTTAGGATGAAAACCGATTATTATAAACTAATCGTGTAGTGGCAATTTTTTTAATGCAGATAATACTTAGCTCTAACTAGCTGATATAATGCGTTACGCTTTGAATTGATGTTTGGTTTGGAAGATTATGGACATTATTTCTAAAGAGTGCGCAGTTTTTTTCAATTCAACTGGATATCGTTCTCTTCGATTTGTTTGGTTTTTATATATCTGAACAATACAACTTTTGTATATGTAATTATGGTGCAGTTAAATATTGCTATGTGAACAGCATGAAACCGCATGATGCATTTACAGTTATTTATTTTGTGTTAATTTAACTTGATTAATTCTCCATTATACTGAGTACAGTACCTAAGATTGTAATGTATTGATTTTCGGGATTTAAATTGATGTTGGATGAATTCTCTTTCTTCCCTCTCACCTTCTGCTGGCATCGGACGCCCTTCCCGGCAGAGACCGCTTCAAGTACAACTTCTTCGCACCTGGCCAATCTCATCCTCCTCACCAGGGTAGCTCGTAGTCTGTGTCGGTCTATGTACGTTTCCCGGACTCATTGTGGCGTGTGAGCGCGTCCCTGCTTAACGGGTTTGAGGGAATTCCGATGTGTTGTTGTAGACGTTCTTATGATAAGAAATAAGAGGTCATCTTCGTCGAAATATTAGTTTTATTAAGATAGCCGGCTTTCGACGGCTTTGCCGACATCGTCAGTCTCGCTGCTTTTGGCAAAAGTCGGTAGACTGTAGGCACACGCGTGGTCTGGTGCGCTGGTCAGTCCGTAGGCTCATTGCGTTGCACACAGCCTGTCTTTCAAATAATTTACCGAGTTAGGGATGGAAACTATTCTGAGGATTAGGATTGAAGCGCAATATTGTGTATTGAAAACGCAAACCGTGCACTGCGATCGAGTAATTGCCTTGGTGAAAGGCGGGCTGGGACGCAATCTTTCAAGCTTCTGTGCCATCACCGATAATTTAGAAATGTTGATTTTGCGTTTTTATATGTTTGTTCTTGCAAGTAATATTGTTGTAATACTATTAATACTAGTAATTTTATGTTTCTTCATTAAATTTAATGTTACTGCTTCTTTTATTTCAGAAAGGGAAATGACCATCCATCAAAAAGTGTAAAATTGTCACTAAAATCCAAACTGAAGTGTTTTCATAGACATTCATTTAATGAAACGGGTGTGAGCTGGAGAGACCTCTAAGATCGTGATTCTCCAATGAGAGCGTGGGCTTCCGCGGCCGGAATTAGAACTTACTTGGCTATCCGGGAGACGCCGCGTCCAGGGCACAGGTGCCGACGTTGTGATTCTCTAAGATGACGAGCATGAGCGACCGATCGCTTAGAGAATTCGTCGAAACTTGGGTCATAATCATTAAGATGATTACACAAAAAGCTTACCCATGAAATATTGTTGCCACAGTTCATTCAATGATTAGAATTTATTTGTTCACAGGTAATTTACATGTAAGGCTACACGCTTACTGGAAAAATTTCCAACTGAAATGCATTGAAAAATCTAGCAAGGGCGGACGTGTCGAGAACTCATGATACTTCAGTACGATCAGGTACTTTGTATTAAAAATTTACTATTAAACCATTAAATTGACAGGATTCTTTCAAATAAATTGTATGTATGCGAGCTGGAAGTACTAACCCAACCCAGATGCATTGAAACGTCTTGGCGTATATGATTGTGTAGGTTCTGTGGTGGCAGCGGAGATTTTGTGGTACTCCATGATAAGCTATCTGGGGTTAATGAGGTATCTACCACAATAATATTGTGGTAATACTATTGTGGTAGATACCTCATTGACCCCAGAATGTGTAGGTAATTCTTAGTGTGGTACTTTGTTATATTTTTTGACACTGTTATTGAATTTTGTCATTACAATAGTCAATAAGTTGTTTTTACAGATACCTTAGATTTCGAACAATCTGAGTTACCTTTCAAATCATTATTGGTACGTATGTCGATTTTCAAACTAAACTTTTAAAGAAAATAATATTGCTTTTACTATTCAAAGTTTAAATAATATGGATAGCCACATCATTTTATATTATTCAAAGTTTTGCTTTTACAACTTTAAGGTTTTGGTTTATAATAATTTGGTTTCTTTTTCAGGATATACCATGCAACGGATATTGTTTTTGATAATTCGGTTGTAAATTGTTTAGGGCTTTTCTGGCAGCATATATTTACGCGGCGTGTAAAATGCAGTTACAAAATGGTTCTAATAGATTTTTAAGTTTTTTCAAGCCGATTGTGTCGTGCGATGTCATTACAACTCCACTGAAATGTATATGTATGGTTGCACTTCAGAGAAAGTAAGTGTTGCAACGTATGCCGTTTTTGCAATTTAATTACAATAAGTACTGCCCGAATTTTGACAATTCTTCATCTTTTCTTTCAAAAAAACTTCGTCCTTGTTATTAACAAATTTAACAAAAAATTGAAACAATTTTATCAAATTGTTAGGGTACATTTAACATAAGCAGACGAGGAACATATTGTATTGGTTTAGATTAGTCATTTTCTAAATTTACAGCAAAAGTTTATATCATCGGTTTTAAAAATATTTCACTTCGACGAGTGCCAATTGTATTTTATATGTATATATATATGAATGTATATAACAAACTCAAGATTGATCTCGAGAACTGCTTCATTTGGAGATATATCACTAATATCAAATATACTTGAAGAAATATCTATAAATCCAGAGACGCAAGACGAAGAGTGCAATAATGTATAGTTCCGGACAGACGTACGTGCAGGCACACACGAACGGACGTGCGGACACGGGCGTACATGCCAATTGGAGCAACGTAAGGCGGGACGGACGGACGGACGGACGGACGGACGGACGGACGGACGGACGGACAGACAGACACAAGCACAGACCGGCGTACAGTGACAGGAATATGGAAACTGACGAATGGATGTAGACGGATTGATAGATGGATACAAGTACACACACACACAGACCATTTTAAAGTTAAGAGCTAGGATGAGTTCCGTTCACTCGTGCTCTGATGGCAGAAATTTCCATCTGTGCTTGCACCTGGGACTCGTGCTGCAATTCATTTTGCAATGAATGTCTTAATGGTTGGCGGAGAACGTTCAAGAATTTTTTGTTGAGCGTGCATCAGGTGAGGAGCATGTTTATTTATTTATTTGTGTATTTATTTATTTTTATTTGTTTTATTTTATAGAATATATTGTTTCTTTATTTTTTAGACAAATTTTATTTTGTTTCATATTGGTGACAACAAAGCAAATAATGATTTTAAGTGTTCCTGTGATATTTTCTTGTAACTTTTTTCGTGGAAGATCTGCGCACTGTGGGAATTACCTTAGAGGAGGTATAAAATTACAAAATAAAATTAAAAGAACTGTAATTATTTCGATATAATTCAATTAATAATTGCTCATTATTTTTGAGACGTGGCGTTTTATTCAATTTCAGTGTTGCTGTGTCTTTAGTTGATAGCAATTTTATCCAAGCATATTCCATTTCGTACAACGGTTGAAATATGGAGAACGCATACATCTTCGTACATGCTCATTCAGAAGTCTCAATAAGGATAGTTGCATTAAGAATTCAGCTTTAATACTTAATATGATGGAATTACCATTATTCCATCAATCATGAGTGTTTCTTCAATAATTATTATTAAATGTTGACAGAACGATCTCTCATGTGCATCGACAATTTGATTCACAGCATAGGAAGTTACGTTGCACTCAAGAGTTCCTTGGTTCTCTATAGAAGAAAGGGATAATTTGCATTAAAACATTATTCATTGTCAATGAGTAATAAGTACTGGTTTGATATTTTTAGGTAGCATGTACTTAACATGAAAGGTGGAGCTGCCATATCCGCCCAAGTTCATTGTAAACTCGAGAGTGAGTGTGAGAGTGTTAGGAATTCATCAAAGGTATTCTAGGTATTTTTATTAGTGAATTAATATATTTATGCATGTTTACTTGTCTAACGCAACAAACAGGCTAATAACTGATAACAACTATAATGGTAAGTACTCCATTTTCGCTCGTGAAAACGTTGCTATATTCTCCTATGTTGTGTAGATAATAATGGTATATTTTGCTCTTTCTAGGAAGCCGGTATTTAATGAAATGTTTGCGAACTGCAGGATCCATCCCATTCCAAATCCACTGAAAAGTCCCAAAAAGGATGGTCGCATCGAGAATTCATCGTTGCATCATGTATTAATGAGATTAATATACACGAAGCATTTACACAGAGACGTGATGGAATTTTCACCATAATTCAATCAACATTGTTCAGAGTTAATAAATTATTAAAAGAAGCTTCCGACTCCATGTGCATTGATCATTTTTTATTCACAGCATGCACGACTGATTCGTAATTTCCTTGCTTCTTCGTGAATAGAATATTAGGCTAACGTGAATTTGCCCGTAAATCATAATTAAAATAGTATTTGTTTCGAATTGTTTAGGTAGGCGGTGCTTCGTGAGAAAGTTGGAGGTAACGTATCGACCCAGATTTAATGTGAGTGTGCGGCAATGTTGGGAATTCACCGATGGTATTTTCTAAGTTTTTATTACTGAATTAATATATATATATATATATATATATATATATATATATATATATATATATATATATATATATAGTAATACAATAAAATTATGAATACATCTTTTATCAGAAACATCATTGGTAGTATCCATGATAGTACACACTGTATTACGACTCCAGGAATGCGTTGCTACATTGTATCAGTAATGAGAATTTTGTTTATTTTTAGGTAAGCTGTATTAAACGAAATCTGCTTGCGAGCTGCAGAACCCATTCCAAAGAAGGGATATTAAAAACCGAGTGAGGGGTTACGTGAGAAATCGTTGTACATTATTATTGAGGGTACAACCTGTACATAATCAGAAAATTTGTCACTATTGTCTAAAACAACCATTGATTTATTTTCAGGCACTTACACGGCTCAAATTGTGCAGTACCATTACAAATTCCTGTTGCTAACAGTTTTGCATAATTTTGAGGCATCTTTTATTTCATGTATGTAATGCTTACAAATACATGTCCAAAACATTGCATTTTCTTCGGTAGAACTTTATAGGCTGCCTCCTCATGCAACGTACTCCAAGACAGTACAATTTTGTGGTAATAATATTCCGCATCTATTTCATGGTTCTTGTATTTCGTGGAAGGTATGTGATAAAACAGTAGTGAATCGAGAATTTGCAGCCAATTCAAGATTTTCTGTGAATAAAAGTGGTATTGGTTGGTTAAAAGACAAATGCAGCATGACCCATGGTTTGCTCCCACCGCCTCTACGCTCTGTCGGCAGGTAGCAGCAGCTTTCCCATGAAATTCCAGTACCTGGAGAAAATCACAATGACAAAATGGTTTGGTATATTTTAAAGAATTTTTTTTTCAAGAGAAGTTAGGTGTGAATGAATTATTTAGTTAATTTAAATTTAGGTCATTAAAATACTTGTCCTAGTAAGTTAGGAATTTTCTTTTCTAGGGATTTGTATTTCCTTCAATGTCAATGATAATGTTTCTGAAAGAAGTGATAAGTGTTAAATTTCCTTTACAGATAGCTTGCTTTCAATACAATGTATATGAAGGCGTTGATATTGTGGTAATAAGAATTTATCTTTTTTCCGACAGATTGCATTTTATGGAGTATATGTTCTATCACTATAATAGCAAGAAGAAGAAGAAAAATAAAATGTATTACGTAATTTTTCAGAAATGTAAGTCATCCAATGTACTTGGAAGTGAGCTGGAGGAGCAATCTCAAATTACAGTATGCAATTTAACTCTTAAGTGTGTTCGAATTTCCCTGTCACATTTCCCATAAGAGCAAGATATTGCTGATAACTTTCAGACATAATTTCATTGAATACTTACTGTGACATTTCAGTATGATTTTATTCATTAAATGTTTATATCGCTACATTTTATTGAGCAAGTATTTGTTCGATATTTTTCAAAACCCTTGAATTGCATGCAACGTGCAAGAGAGGGACGTGCGTTCCATTATTACAATGGACCACTATGTTAGGAAATTGACAATGCGAGATACTTCATTGTTTAGATTAATTAATAAACAAACTGGTAGTCATATACTACTTTGTAGAGTCTGAGGTTACTGCATTTACTATGCTCTCTTATGAGAATGTCCTAATATTGCACCTTTATTTACCTTATAATTATGATTACCTTATTTATATTATATATTTATGATTATTTTTTCAGGTAGGATGTAAAATTTGTAACCAGAAAAATCCAAGTCAACTGTGTGTTAACGAGGTTGGCAAGCATACCAAAAACTCATACTTTAGAAAGTTCTGAATTGATGTCAAGTGAGAGCGCTGGGTATTTGAACCCTCTAAATTATTACACTAAATTATAAGGTAAGGATTGATTGTGTCGTATTATTTAATGCACATATCTTTCGTGAATTATATGCAAGATTAACCAGTGTCTCTGAAAAACTTCTCCCTCGAGTTCGGTCGGTCCACATTTTGACGGAAGCAGGAAAGGCTCTCGTGTTCCTTTCTACATCTTCGATCTAATTATTCTCCATTTCATTTCACATTCACTCTTTTATCACCCTATCTTTTATTTCTCTGTATGCTGAACGCCCACCATGTATACTGTATACTGTTTGCCGTGCATGGCGACATCCATATTGAAGGGAATGGGTGTCCTGGCGGTTGAGATATAAGCTTGTTTCTTCATATTCTTTTCTGGTGTTACACTTCATGCATAGCTAACTTCCGCCGTGATCCAATACACTGGCTTTGGTCTCGTCCTCTTCTAGGCGAGCAGTCAGAGCTCTCACACACTTCCGATCAATCGGGCCGGACTATGTCCTGTCCGATTGAACGACTGAGTGAGTAGGGGATCACGGTGACCCCCCTTGCGAGTGTACCATGTTACTCCTTGCTATACCCCCGTGACATTTCTAGCATTCAAATGAAGTGTACCCTTGTTGGGCTCCGTGGTGGGAGGACGACGGGGTTTTCAGCCGAACAACAAGATATCCAGTTCCAATCATTCTTGATGACTAGACAAGCGTGACCAATCCGAAAATGTTAGTCCGGCACGGCCATTACCGAGATCGAAAGATTCCAGTACTAGACCTATTATCGGGTCGGCGGGTAAATACGCAACGATGGATAACGAATTTGGAAGGAGTCTGCGGATCTCTTGACACCGTTTATTGCTCAAACATTTCTGTGAAATTTTTTAAACGCATCATTTAATTCACTTTCAATGGAGGGGATAAGTGAATATGAACACACAATAGTATGGAATGCTCTCCTAAGACGAAAACGGAATTCATAGATCGTGCAAGGCGAGATGCAATCCTGTTTTAAAATATTTACAATAATTATTATACACAGTAACCCTACAAAACTTTTCAGTAAATCTTACTCCTTAACCATCACTGCATAACTGTTTCTATACAATTAGAGACTATACTGAGCATTACAAGAAAAGTAACATTAATTTTAACAATGATACATAATGCATTATTTACCATTTGAACTGTATAAATGTGTATAAACAACCTGTAACAAGTATTGTATTGCAGCCTCCGGGTCAATGACCCCCATCTCGATCAGGTTTTTCGTCCAGTTTCCCTGATCCATTGAGCAAATGCTGAGATGGCCCCTTGTTTTGCTTCTGGACATAAATGTAACTTCATTTTCTGTCCACGTCTTCTAGAATTCAGTGGGAAATACTATTATTCAAATTATTGTTTCCATGGCGTTGCGGCAGGAAGTATTATTCCGAAGGACAACATGGATAAGAGCCAAAATGTATTGCCTTTTTATCCTTGAAAATAGATTTTATTACATGGGAGCTTTTTTCCCCCCAAAATTTAAGTAGTGTATGACTTAGTGTAGGGACCACAGAATTTTGAAAATGTGCACACAATTCACTATTCCCCATAGCTCGTCATACGCAGTTTTAACTGTTTTTTTGGCGTAAAATAAATTTAAAAAAATAAATAAAAAATCACTTACTAAGCGTGTGATTCCTGCACTTTGCCAACGAAAAAACTAATATTTATGCGCCAAGGACGTTATAAGGGCTCTAACGATGGAGCGACGACAAAAAGTCCGAGTGCTGTTGGACTGAGGGCTTTTTGTCATTAGAACCAGTTAAGATCCGTGGTACATACTGTGATAAACAAAAGGAACCATTTTTATTGTGGAAATGTCATTTTATATGACACAGAATATACGGATGTCAATAGACGATCGCGAGGGGTCGTTATGTGATAAACAACCGGCGTTAAGGATAATTTTCGTTAGGTAGAAATGACAGAGCAGAGGCGGAATTAGCATTGTTTTAAGAGACAAAAGAAAAAGATATAAAATTCGGATGCTTCCGATTTTTTAGAAGAACATTCATTCGCTTGAGAAACGCGGTGATAAGCTGGTCGGCTCCTGATATATTTAACTAGATCGAGGAAAGACTGTAATTGAGAGTTGTATAAAGTTAACTATTGTTTCTTTTATTAGGATAGAACGTTCTTGTAGGAAGTAAATACGTGTCTAGGCGTCCACCCGAGACGCAAGTGAGAGAAGACACGGATTATAATAGTATCGCCGGAGGAATTTGGAACCACACACGGACATTAGGCGAGGACTTTATCCAGAAGCAAGATTCTGCTGCGTCGACGGAGAAGGTTCAACGGGGCGCCATCGAACGAAGTGGAGAGCGCGCGAAGCCCCACGAATGAATAACAAGGTTTTATAACTATTGTAATGTAGAGAAAACTGGTCATAACCAAAGATGAATTCATTTTGATTATCATTATAATAAATTCCAATTTGTTAAGTTGAAAGAAAGCTGATTATCATTTAGTTACGTGCAATCCAGCATTTTATAAGATTTTCAGATTGCTCGGATCATACACTTTCGTACACGCAGCCATACACGTTAACCATACACGTAGGAAAACCTACAATAAATACACTACTTCAAAATCCTTAGGCTACTATTAAGTTTTTTTACCTCAACCTTTTGTTGTCTGACCAGTCTTTTCGTCTCGAAAGTGGAGGTAGAGCCAATTTAAGTAATGTTCATTAGTAAATCTTGGACTCTATAGCCCATCCCCTTTTTTATCTGATCCAGGCAAGAACAAAAATAACCGCTTGCAGAGTGCATTACGTTTCGACTGTAGGATGTGTTCCGCGCTCACAACACGGCGAGCGCGGACATTTACTTAGCATTTCGCTCCTCCAGCCCTGAAAGGTTGCTAATCAACAGTCAGGTACATACGGTATTTATTGAGAAATTACAATCTTACGTTTTCTTACAAGACCCGGCGTTGCGGATCAGACGGGATTTCGTCATTACTGCTTACTTAATTTTAGTGGAGAATATAATTAGGACTTAAGAAACTGTTGCAATATTTTTTCTTCAGAGAAATCAATTACTGTATTTTTAATGTGTTTTTTCAGATAGTTCGGGTTTCCTGTAACTACAGCGTGTTAGAGTTCCCATCTGATCCTAGAAGAATTCAAAATGAACATTGTAGCGGCTACACCGGGACTTCAACGATGCAGTTTGCTTAAAGGATATAAAGTGAGGGCTGATTTTTACTTCTTCGTGCTTAAGAAGAGAAAGTAGTGCTTCGCAAAAAAACGGAGTTTTCAGCCAAAAAACTCTTTTTGCACGGTCCTGGCAACGAAAAATTAGATAAATACAGTTGCTAAATTTTGAAAAACACCTCTAAGACGTGGCGTAACCAGAACCCCTGTTTTGTGGATCCTTGATACTCGAAACCCGATTGACGGCAAAACGTCTGTGAAGAACACTAGCTGATAAACCGTTCAATTGATTTTCTCCGAAACATATTCCTCAATTGATATGGCTGATCTCGCGGACCCTTGAATTTGAAATCGATATTTTTAATTTCGGGGCAAACCATACATTAAGTTCGTAGGACATTTTCAAAATTGAAAAAAATGGCGCCGTCGATTTTGATTAAATTTTGATATTGGATAGTCTGAAGGACGTTTAAGAGAATGGCAGATGGTGGTTAAAAACTGTGATTTTTCGAAAATTGAAAAAATTCAAAATTGTTTCGGCGACTTCCCACAACTAGTTATGAAGATACGTTTTCTTAATGAAATGTGTACATAAAAAACAGTTCTTCAAATAATCATGTTGCATTTTTTGAGTAATTGTGCATGAAAATTAATCGCCCGTTCTGAAAATCTTGCGCTTCGTGATCGTAATTTTAGAAGTCTTTTCAGGCTGTTGGATGCTACGCAAGTTCGAATTTATATATTATTCCATATTATTATTATTACATTTATATTATACTTACTTCATTTTAAATTGTGTTAAATATGAAAATGAATAGATGAGCGGTCATTGTTGCTTCTTGTAACGCAGCACTGATAACAGAAAGCGTTAAATGTGTGGGAAATCCCTTATTTGATAGTTGTCTGGAAATTGACGTAAACTACGTGATGTTGCACACACGATGTACACATGTATTAATGTTGCACACATGGACAAAATCTTCATTTGAAGTGAGAAATGTAGCGATTTGATTATGAAAATGTTGCATTTTTCATATAACACAGACGGAGGAAAAAGGATTTTCCTTAGCCAAGTAGTTTTGATAAATGTGTTGGCGGATGTATCACACTTGCGCATACATAAAAATCGGTAATGATTCAGTAAATGCTTAACATTATTTCAGAGCAGTTGTATTGTGTAAAACGTACACAAGAATCAACCATATTAGCACAATAGCTATGGGAACTGAATTCAGAGTCAAAGATACCATCACATTAGCTTAGTTGCTAATTCTTCATATAATATGAGATATATGTACTGCTTGAAATCAACACTCGAGAGGATACTAAGAGCATTTTTAAAATTTTATTTGCTTTTCACCTCTTGTTGTAATATCACATCGTCGGCGCGAATGAATCGCCGAAGAACTCAAGTTGGTAAAGGCCAACGACTCTCGTTGATTCAGCGCAATATTTTGCACGTTTTTTCAATATCTTGAAAAGGAAAACAAAATATTTGTGTATTAGGAAGGCTGTCGACGGTGTTGCAATTCTTCCACCTGTTGGCAATAACTTGTAATTACCTTACGTTCGACTACACAGCATTGTGATTTTTATTGTCCATTTGCTGCGAAAGATATTAAGCGTTTAGATTATTAGGGGAAATATCCCTCAGGTCATACCTAATGAAATTCTTGCGTTTTCTAGAAGCAGCTGATATTTCATATTGCGTATGTGTGTGTGTGTGTGTGTGTGTGTGTGTGTGTGGGGTATGTCCGTACTCGAGTATTTCATAATGCGAACATGTAAATCCTCGTTTCGAAATACAGTGTATTGATCCATTATTAACATTTGCAAAATTATATAATCATGCGATAAGAAATATTTTTTAAAAATCAAGTAAGTAGACCTATTTATCTTTGTGGCACCAGCATTTTCATGCTACATTCCTAGAACACTTGTAATACGTTGAGAAATGTTTTTTCGTCTATATGACGAGAAATGTACATTTAAGGGTTTTGTTGATGTCTTGTTTAGTCCATAAAGCTATTTTATACTAACTATCCTACATGTTAAATACTGGAGTGTTATAGTATACTTGTGAGAATTATGCATCGTGTATGTGGTTGTGAACGTTCGCCCTCGTCTGATTTATTTCGCCATAGACTTTCACATACCACGTCACGCAATACAATGTTCAAATGTTTATTACTTGTCATGAACACCAATCATTTTTCTTTTAAAAAGTGAAGAAATATTGCCCTCTGATACAGAGCTTACTTAATGTTGACGAGATTACTATTCTGAATCCTGGTCTGTAATGTGATATATGTGAAGAGTTAAAATGTCCTCGCACTTTTGTCCCCAGTGTATCCAAGAATTACCCTACCGGCGCGAAAATGTTTCACAACAATAAACCGAGAAGTGAATTGCACGAAGAAAAACGGATTTTTGTAAAAAAAATATACAAAAACTATATTCTGTGTACACTCTGTTTTCAAATAACATTATATCCTAACTTTACTAGAGTGAGGTTTAATGTATTAAAATAACGTTCTCGAAGATGATTCAGGTTGTTACACATGTGAGATACATGTCGCACGACGATTTAACTGTAGCTAGTAATGAAGGATATTGTTCTCTGTTGATTTTTAAATCCATTATCAAAACTGATTGGTTCTGAACTTGAAATACTTATGTTAGTGCTGTAAAATTCTATGAATCATAATGTTCTTATTTTGAATGTGAATACTAATGTTGCACACAATCACAAATAAATTCACTCACAGAGGTACGAATAATCAACTTTGAGCCTACAAATGATTTTCACCCTCGTCGGTTTGATTATATAACTTGTTCATTCGCAATAAATATGAATCGCAAATGAAAATTTAAAACAAATTGAGAAGGCAGTATTGAACATGTAACTTACAAAAACACACTCACGCTAAATACCTGATGATATTTTTGTTAGAGGAAAAAAGTGACAAAACATTTTCATTTTACCATCTTCATATAAGTTATTTTTTTGTCTATTGTAGAACCATGTGTGTGTTCGATTTTATTAGATTAATGTTTTCTAAGACAATTAACTCCCCGACGTTTGGAAGAGAACTATAATTTGCACATTTTCTTGAGATACAGATCCTTTGTATTTAAGTACTATGTGCCACAATGTTCTCTGTGCGTGGTGAGTGTTAAAGTAATGTCTTTATTCATTTAGTCAAAAACAGTAACAAACTGTAAGTGACGTGTATGACGTATTGAGAAATTATGTACGAGTGTGATGAGTGTTGAAATTTGTGTGATGCGGTTGATGCGTATAAAGTGAGTGTTTACAATCAACTTTCCTATCACACATAATATCTGTATTTTCTAATTCTACAGCTGTGTATTTTTTTTAAATCGATTATATGGCGTAGAAAATTGATATGTATCATCAATTCGTTTAATATTAAAATTTGTACTATTAGATACCTATGTACCCAATCAATTGGCTAATTACATTCGGAAACATGAGTCTTTCAGTGAAATAAATTAAATTATAATGGTGCGGTTACGTAATGTTTCGTATGAGAGCTTGTACACTTCTGTTCGTTTTCACAGGAAACAGACGATCCTGCCAAGCAAAAGACTTGCAGTAGTTTCTCTTCAATATTAGTATTTGTGTTAGGTAAACTTAAGTATATTTTATTTCTCTATTGTGAAAACTACGACTTGAACATTGTTATTTCTTGAAATTACTAACCATCGATAACCAGTTGTGATGGTTGACACTATTCAACTTATAATTTGTCTACTTGTACATAGTATTTTTTGTGTGTAGCGTGCTTTTTAACAATATTCTTATTTCTTAACGTTTATAAACTAAGTTTTTGTGAACATGCAACATCAAAAACCTAGCTTTAAATCCTAATATAAGTAAAAATTTACAGATATGCAATAGGTATATTTCCTTAGACAAAGTATATAACATAAATAAATTTATATTTAAAATTTACAGCAAAATTTGTTATTGCAATATTTCAGATAACTGGTTTATATTATCATATTATGATGATGATGCTTCATATTGAGTATGCCTTAAATTCATCGCAAATGGGTAATAGACCACAGTTTAAAATGGTTCCGTACAGGTTTAAGCCTCATGTGTGTTTGACAGATGAGGCAACCACAGAACGAGGTCTTAAATGACCTTACGTAACCCCTCTCTCCCTCATTTTGTGTGTGTCTGTGTGTTATTGTCTGCTATCAAGCGTTCCATATTGTGAAAATTTATATCTTCTCAAAATGCAGTGTTCTGTCCCTTATTCACATTTGCAAAATTTTGTAGTACATATGATAAGAAAGATACTACCTTGAAAATGAATTCAAATAAGGAAGTTGAGTTGTGTTTGCAGATGATTCATTTTGATGTTGCGTTAATTCTACACTTCTTGGCGGTTAGTATTTAAAAACATTTGTGTTGAACCGTTTCTTGACCATTGCATCATAGACGTTTGTTGGCATGATGGAATACAGCATATCGACAGCTCAAATATTATAATGTACTTGTTGCAATGAGGCATAATGTTTTGTTTCGAGTACGTCAACGGTTTGATCATTGTGGACTTTTACATTCTACAACGTTGAAAGGTTTATTATTTGTGTGTGTCACGAATATCAGTCATTTAGTGTTTCAAGAAACATTAACTCTACAGCCCTATAGAATTGTTGTAAACGTGTTTATGATCTCCTAAATCCGCTGCTATATCTTATGGGGTACGATGTGAAAAAGCCCTCTACCATTTGTGTTTGAAAATAATACGGTTTCCTGTACGTCGTAGTCATGTTCATTATTGACCTGCGTGTTGAGCACACTTTATAACAGACTTGTGTACTTTTGTATTGATAAGATTTGTCAGACCTTTTAACCAAAAGTTAAATTGTGTATTGAACTTTTCACATGTGCCATGTTTGTTGGTAAGTTCATATTCCTATTATATAAGTATGCAATCGTGTAAATCATGACAAACTCTGTAATTAAAATTACTACGCCATTTTACGTTTCGTGTGTGTACATGCATGTAGAGCACATATAATTACTCTGTGGTAGACACCTGGGCTCGTGGAGTGTTAACTCCACAACGAAGAAATTTGCTTTTCAACATCATTTGTTCAAAGTATTTGAATGAGTAAACGTTTATATTACCTATTGAAGATAAGTTTTTAAACATGTTTTGTTTCAGACTGCGGAGATTTCATTTTGAACAGCCGAAAGACACGTTGCAGCCAGTTGCACTAACACCACAAGACCTGAAGATTGGTTATTACTTTCTTAAATTTCTCAACACGGAAGAAATAATTATACTGCAAATTTGAACAAACTGTTTCCTTTGTATTATTGCGTATTGAACTACCAATATCAGGTGAAAGATTAAAATGGCAAACATTTTAGTGTAAGTTGTTTAAAAATGCAGGAAACTATATTTTGTGAATATGTGTTAGAGGGCCCAGCTAATAAGAAATGAATGAGGAAAAGTGCCTGGAGTGTGTGTGTAGCCTAATAAATGGAATTTTGTGTATTAATCGCAATAAAATGTTACTTTTGTGTTCACGTGTTCATTAAAATGTTGCCAAGAATAAAACTAATACGACAGTCCTGGATCGTCCCACAGTGTTGACATTCTTTTTGTGTGTTAGGTTTCGACACTTGTTTTACTTATTTCTTACTTCCTTTCCTTAAAAAATATTAGATTGTATAATGGAGATAGGCAGTGTGAGTTAGCTACCTTTTAATGCATGGATAACCCATTGAATTTAATTGCTATTTCTCCCGCAGCAGTAAAATTATAATTTTCAGTAAAACTGCACAGGCTTTATGGGGGGTATCGTTGCGAAGTACTGGTAAGTAATACTTTATCATTTTCTATTAATTTTCACTTCAACGATCTCGCTCTATTCGTACATAATTTTTTTTGTAAACAAAATTAAAACAAAAATTCTGCTTAATAAACTGCAAAGAATTGTTTTACCGAGTTTTATTTTCTTCAAACTTTAAATGCCATTCCTTGGTGCGTTATACACTTCCCTATCCTCAAATTCATCTTTACTTCCAGAGCGCATACAAATTCAATGAAGACAATTTTAAGTATAGGTTATATCAAGTGTACTGTTTCTACACCGAAGAAAATACGTTTGCCAGTTTATTTCAGGTAAGCGATGTTAGTATAAATGATATTTTAAAACGATACAAAATGAAAATTGGCTTTGCTTGAAAATATTTGTGGGAATTCTGATGTGTTGACGTTCTTATGAGAAGAAATAAAAATGTTATCTTCAACATAATACTTTGGAAATCAAAGTAATAGATTTAGAACTTAAAATATTACATTGTAATATAAAAATCGCAACAGTTCGGGAAAGAAACGAAAAAAAAAAAAAATAATGTAAAAGTTACTTTCAATTATTCCAGCGATGGTTCAAAGTACCAGTGTTTTTTCACCTTAATCTCCCAAACTTCTCACGTGGGCCATGGATTTGGAGAATTTTGATTATTTTTTTACAATTTCTATTTCTTGCGTATTTATTATTTACTAATTTGATATATTAGGCACACGCATTCCTGCATGTGTTATTTACCAACACACCACAGACAAGTATATATCACGATACATACAATTCATACACAATTTTGTTTATACACGCACAGAAGAAACCGACTGTATTTATTTCTTTATACATACACCATGCACACTTTTATTTATACCCGCACAGACGAAATCGACAGCATTTATTTTTCCATTCACACACACACACATACATACATACACACATTTCTACAAATACCCTTTGTACATACCTTATATTGTTATTACCTTTGAATGACCATTGGTGGATTTGAACCAGTAGATCCTAATGCTCAGTGTGCATTTGGTTCGTGCCTTAACCATCACAGCTACCGGTTGGCTGGCCGAATTGCCGAAAAATCTCTTACAAAAGTGTTAAATCCCTGGTCAAACAGCATCAAATCCCATTTACAATTAATATACCAAAAAATTAGAGCGTGTGCCCAGCATTCGGATAGTCGAGTGGTTAAAAGTGCTGGTTTGCGAGTGCACAGGTTAGCAGGTTCGATTCCCGGCGGCAATGGTAATACATTATTTTTTTGAAACGTTGCCCTTTAACCTCAATTGACGGGCAGACAGACTTAATATACCTTGGCTGTGAACTGGGTTTCCCGGCGCTCTAGTGGGTTAGTGGTTAAAATATGGGCTTGTCGTGCTAAAGGCGTCGAGTTCGAATCCTGGGCATACTAATATTTTCGATGCTTTGCATTAGCACGGAAAGAAACTGAACGGAATTAAAATATGTTCTGTATGTGGCGGCTGGCCGGATAGCCTCCGTGGTCTAGTGGTCAAAGACCTGGTGCTAGCGAGTAAATCATACCGGGTTCGAATCTCGAGACAGCAAAGCCTTATTTTTTATATATGTATGCATATATATATATATATATATATATATATATATATATATATGCATATATATATGCATATATATATATATATGCATATATATATGCATATATATATTTATATACACACATATTCATATATATATTTAAATATATATATACATGTATACACAATATTGTTAAAATAATATTAATAATATATTTATTATTAAATAATATATAAATTATTTATATGTATTTATTTATATTAATTATTTAATTAATTATAAATTAATTAATTTAATTTATAAACATAATATATATATCTCTTCTATATATATGCATATATATATATATATATATATATATATATATATATATATATATATATATATATGCATATATATATATATATATATATATATATACGCGCACGCACGCACGCGTATATATATTAATAATATAATTTATTATTAAATAGTATACAAATTAAATATGTATTTATTTATATAATTTATTTATTACTGCTAAAAATAGTCATATTGTTTATAAACAATGAATAAAAATAATATTGTTTAAATTATTTATTTATAATAATTATTTAATTAATTATAAATTAATTATTTTCATTTATAAACGCGCGCGTACACGCGCGCGCATATATATATATATATATATATATATATATATATATATATATATATATATATATAAACGCATATAAATATAGACATATACATATATATAATTTGTACACTATTTAATAATAAATTATATTATTAATATATATACGCGTGCGTGCGTGCACGCGTACATATATA
>BLKR01006302.1:0-60273 GCA_011170035.1 Teleogryllus occipitalis
GCTCTCGGGGGCGACGCGAAGCGACCCGTGGAAAAAATCAGTGATTGATAGGGCGATTCGTTTGGCTTCATGAATATTCCCATTAATTTTCCGCGCTGGAGCGCGGTGACAACGATGGCCCGCAAACGCTCCGATGGCGGGGCCGATATTATCAATCAGCGGGCAAACTTTGTTTCATAATGAAAACTTATTTTCTTTGCGCCCACATCGAAATGACGCTCCGGCTAAATGTTTGTAATGAAAGGTTTCGCTAAATCATATTTGGGTACGGCCATTCTATTTGTACAAACTGACATCATTATATGCAATTTGTGAAGCGGGACCCGTTTAGTGGCTGTGGGTTTCACTATTGATTACTGCTCGTCGTAAACATAAAATTCTTCGCCCGAAAGCAAATTAAACTGCGTTATTGATGTGAAGTAACAATTGTCAAAAGTCTGCGAATTGATTATTGCAGTTTAAGTGCAATCATAGTTTATTTTGACTTCACATTACCTGAAAACTCTGTCTGCATTTCCTTAAGCATTTTCAAGCAACGGTTTTCAGAATGAAATGTTACTCAAAATGATAATTCAATCGCACATGTCTCCATGAGCAGATCGTATCCAGGCTGGCCATCTGCGTACTTTCATTGCTATCGGAGTCATTAGGGATCATGAGAGTTGGCTCATAGTAAGGAAATTGCGGATCGACCAGTCCCTAGGGCCTAGGATGGAAGGGGAAGTGGAAGTGGAATAGGATGCGGGAAGAAATGATGGCGCGCTGTCCTTGATCCACTGTTCAAGTGACTGCTTCTTCATCGCCCTGACATTGATCGCATGATAGAACGAAAACAAATCGCAAACCCCACCACTCTCGATCACCGGGAGGTCCTAGGTTCGAGTCCTGACGGCGGCAGGATTTCCGACAGTGGCTTTTCAGCTAGGTCGAATTCAGTCGCTGTCTGGAGGAGAATTCTAGCGGCCGGCTGCTCTGATCGGTAGTTTTCCGTGGTTTCTCCGATCAACGCCAGGCGAATGCCGGAGCAGTACCCTAAAAAATGTGTCACGGACCGCGATGGGCCACGGACTAGGGCGTGGGGAGCGTGTGGAATAGGATACGGGAAGAAATGATCGCGCGCTGTGCTTGACCAGCTGTTCAAGTGACTTCTTCTTCATCGCCCTGACATTGATCGCATGATTCAACGAAAACAAATCGGAAACCCCACCACTCTCGGGAACGCGAACCTAGGTCCTCCCGGTCTACACAGATCAATGGCGGATTCGCAACTACATACGTTATAACACATCCAGTCAAAATGGTAATTAGAGCATACATCGTCCTGAACGTGCAACTTGAGAGTGGTTCTCGGAAGCGTAGTTCTTCGGGATAGTGGGAATCGGGAATTCGGAGCCGCTCGTCGTACAACTCAGGGCCCATGTCGCGCCGCGGAAGCTCCTCGGGACATTCCGGGGGCGTGGCCCGTGATCCATCTGCTCAAACGCATGGCGGCCGCTGACCCCGCCTGCTGCGTTCCACTTAGTCGCCGCGGCGCGGCGCGGGCGCGCTTCTCTCCGCGGCTGCGAGGAGACATTCGGAGCGCGGGAGCGGGAGCGAAGGAAGGCGAGTGGGCGGTGACGGGCGGGCGAGAGGGGATGCGGGTACCGACGGTGACGGGCAGGCGGGCGGGTGGGGGCGTTAACAAACGATCGGTGTTATTGGCGGACAATGACGGCCGGGCACTGACGGCCGGGCACTGACGGCCGGGCACTGACGACCGGGCACTGACGGCCGGGCACTGACGGCCGGGCACTGACGGCCGGGCACTGACGGCCGGGCACTGACGGCCGGGCACTGACGGCCGGGCACTGACGGGCGGACAATGACGGGCGGACAATGACGGGCGGACAATGACGGGCGGACAATGACGGGCGGACAATGACGGGCGGACAATGACGGGCGGACAATGACGGGCGGACAATGACGGGCGGACAATGACGGGCGGACAATGACGGGCGGACAATGACGGGCGGTCAATGACGGGCGGTCAATGACGGGTGGTCAATGACGGGCGGTCAACGACGGGCGGTCAATGACGGGCGGTCAATGACGGGCGGTCAATGACGGGCGGTCAATGACGGGCGGTCAATAACGGGCGGTCAATAACGGGCGGTCAATAACGGGCGGTCAATAACGGGCGTTCAATGACGGGCAGCGGTGACGGACGCCCGGGTGATGGTGGTGGGTGGGCGAGCAGTTGTAGTGGGCGGGCAGTGGTGGCGACAGGCAAATTGTGGCGGACGGGCAGTGTCGGGTAGTGGGGCGGGTTGTGGTGGCGGGCACTGGTGAGAGTGGTGGTGGTGATGATGGTAGTGGTGGGCCAGCGATCGCTGAGACGCGCGGCGCCGCGTCATCAAAGGGCGAGCAGCGTCGACGGCGCGAGCGGGGAGGGGCAGCCGGCGGAGGCGAGCGGATGCTGAGCGGACCGCTGTGGACGCCGCGGGCGCCGAGAACGGGGGCCGACGGACAAGGCTGTCTTGTCGAGATGGGCAGCCCCGCAATTGACGCGAGGCGCGGAAGTGGACGAGATAGACAAGTCAGCTGGAGGAAAAGGAAATGAGCGGGTCATATGAGAGATACAGAGGAGATAGGTAATGAGTAGAGTGTATGTGAATATTTAAATGGAGAGATATTGGAGTTATGAGAAAAACAACTAAAGAGAAATTGTGGCAGGTATCAAGAGGGGTCCGGATACATAAAGATAAATGATAAATAGAACAATTACAAATTCATAAACATAAACAATAGGATGATTACATACCTTTCTGAAGATAATGTAAAGATAACGAACGGAAATGAAGAAAAACAGTAAAAAAATCATCAAAGAACTTATTAATAGTAATTGCGAGAGAACGTTCTAAAAATATTCAGAATATTGATATACACAGAAAATGAAAAAGTTAAATGACACTGATATATGTGTGCCTGCCGAGTCGAAAGGCTCAAATGAACACCACATTCAACCAATGTCAAAAGCGTGATCCCAGAACAAACACATGACGAGAGGCTGTCGAGGCGCCGAGCGCGGAGGCAGTGGAAGCGGTGCCGCTCCGCTCTCCGCGCGCGGGTGGGAGGGGCGGGGCGGGGAGCGGATGGTGAGGCGGGGCGGAGGCGGGGTGGGGCGGGGCGGGTCGAGGCGGGGCGGGGGGTCGAGGCGGGGCGGGGACGGGTGGGGGTGGCGCAAGGGTGGGGACGGGCGGGGTCGGGCGGGGCAGGGGCAGGGGCAGGGGCAGGGGCGGTGGCGGGGCAGGGGCGGGGGCGGGGCGGGGGCGAGGCGGGGGCGAGGCGTGGGCGGGGCGGGGAGGGGGCGGCGCCGGGGGCCGACGCCCACCCGGAGATGAATAGACGCGCGCGACCGTCTAATTGCGTCGCCGGCGCCGCGCCGCCCGAGGGTCAAGGGTGCCGCCCCCCCCCCACACACACATGCCTCGTTCCCACCCCGGCCACGCCGCGTCTGCCTCCTCACAATAACCAAACTCCGCCAGGGAAACGCTTTTGTAAAAGAGGGAAAAAAGGGCCAACAGTAATGTTTCTTGCTCGTTATCGACGAATCAGTTGAAAATAGTCGATAAAAAAATGATATTCGCTAAAAACATATTCTTTTCGTAAAGAGTGTGAGATGAACCAAGAACTAGCAATGTAACATTTTTGCAGTCGCCAATTAAAACTGTATTTCTGTTAATAGTTACTCTGAAAAAACAAAGCATGTTTTTATCCGTCGACCTGTGGGGATGTTCGAAAGCTTTATTTTCGACGTTTCCTGGTAATGAATATTGCCAGTTTGTTTCGTTCATATGCATTAAACCTAAATGCAGGTACCAGCACCGATCCTATCCTCAGTTTGCCATCCTCGTTGCCTTAGCTCTTGTACAAACATGCTTTGTTCTCATTCGCTCCGACGTCGCTAAATTCAACACTAGCTATGTCGAATGCAGCCACTGTCTGGAGGATAATTCAAGCGCCCGGCTGCTCTGATCGATAATTCATGTCATTTTGCTACCAATATCAGCCGAACAGCAGAGCAGCATCTTAACAATTGAGGCTCGAAACATGCAAGATCTTTCCTTCACATCATTGTCCTCTTTTATACACATTTACACTCATATTCTCTACATTAGTTTAAGAAAAAACGAAAGAAGACCTTCGGATCGAAAGAGAAAATCAATATGAGTTTTTGGAATGTTTAAGGCATTCATAATCAAACAAAACAGATAGAAAAAGAATTACAGGATAGATCAGTTAGCATTGCTGAAATCAGCGAACAAAGATAAACATTGTCCGGAACACAAGAGTTGCAATACTACAAAAATTGTCTACTTCACTACTCATGTCGGGAACTTGCAGCTTATACCAGCCAGGGCGGTGCTCTGCTAGGGGAGATACCTCGAGGAGAGACATTTCCCGCAACCGACGTGTAGTCCGGCGTCGGATCTCACATTCCAACAGCGGAGGAATACAGCCGTCTTCCGGTATATAATTTGCACTAAATTTACGGGGCTGTTGACGAGCCAGGAATGAAGACTCACTCACTCATCCCCTCACTTACTCGACATTGCTAACTGACAACTCTTCCAGTGCCTCGCCAGAGAATTGTGTACAGGGTATTTCAATGATCAATCCTAGTGATTCACAAACTTCAGTTGTTTGATATCCGAATGAGCCCACGAGAAATGTCAAGAGAATGAAATGGATTGGTCAAGGACTCTCGCAATCTCCCCCTATTCTGATTCTAGCACCCTTATCTTTTGTCAATTTGATGAAATCAAATTAGGTGTCATTCACTCGTTACTTCATCATATTCTAGTTCCCATAATAATCATCCCTTACTTCTCGTGAGCGTGAGAGAAAGCGCACCATTCACTTCTATATATTACTAAACTGTTTCAGATCAGGGTTTTACAATTCTTGGAAGATGAGGATACTGCTGTTCCCTTAACATGATTGACAATATTACTATGTTTAAAAAAAACTGATATTTGTTCATGTGTTCTTAAATTTTTAAGGTGGGGCAGTACTGTACGGCAATACGACCGTTCGGTAGTACCACTGATATTTCAAAAAAATAATGCTGATGAAGATCTATTTCATGCATCACTAATTTGCAAATAGTAATGCTTCCTTCGTTTGCACAATGTGATATTCGGGCCTAATGTGATAATGGGGCCTTATCACTGCTTCCCTCGCTTGAAACATTCCTTCAAAGCAAGGCACCGCGACTTACTCGATCTGAATTATATTAATCGACAATTAATTCTGGGCTACAGTCTTCCATCAACAGTCAATGCCTTTCCCAGAACACATATTGTACTCCTGCTATTAAACAGAATCTTACCAATATCATTACAATTCATGCAATCATGCACCACTCAGAATTCTCTTTGATTTATGTTACATCCCATTACACTATCGCTTGCTTCTATTCGCCCACTTCTTCCAACACCGATTTGCGCTAACCACTCGTTCACTTGTTCATCTGTTATCTGTACCTTGACGTCGACAGTTGCATTTACCATTCTAAACTAATCAACTTCGCCATCTCGTTCAGCTTTCCTGCAATTCTCAAACCCAGTATTTTTATCCTCCCACCACTACTGCTCTTCAGTCTCGTATCTCAGAACTCCAGTCACTTTATTTTCTCGCGGCCGCCACCGTACCCTCGGCCTCTGCACACTCCGCACAGTAGATAGACCTCGTCGCCCTTAACACACCGCCGCTATCATCTACCCCGTCGCGTTTGCCCCAGCCATAACGACCGACACTATCACCAGTTCATTTTCCTCGTCATCCACGCCCCATCAGACCTCGCTGCCGTCACCGTCAATGCCATCGCTCTTAGCGCCACCATGTACTCTTTGCCGCTGCGATATCCACCACCATCTTCGCCAGTCAGCGCGTCATCACCATCACGACTTCTAGCTCGGCGCCCCTTGCTCTACGCTGCCTTTATCATAGAGTAAAGATGTACCTCTTTAGTCTATGCCTTTACCTCGGCCTCCACCACTTCAAACGTTTCCTGCTTCACAAGACATTCCACATCCCGGCTGCCATCTCCATCTGGTATAGTGACATCCCCTCCATCCTGCTGCCATTCCTACTACGCTCGCCATCACCAGCAAGACTACTATAACAGTAGCCTCCTCTTCCTTCGTTATTGTCGCCTAGGTCGTATTCACAAATGCTCATATTACCTCTTCATCTCATTCATCATTACGTCATCATCTCCTGCATTGCCTTCACCTGCCACCATGAGCACCACGCCATCTGTCACCATAACCCCCGACTCCGCTTCCTCCACTAACATCGCGGCATCCTCCATCATCACCCTTGCTCGTCGCTAACGGATACCATAGACTCCTCACTTACCTCCGCCCTCTCCTGTGTTCGCCGTTGCTGACGATCACCATGGCCCCCTCCTCGTTCTCCTTCTTCTTCTCCTTCTCCACTTCTCACCATTATCTGCACGCTGTTGCTAACCGACCTCTTCTCGACCTCCACCTCCAGCCTATTCTTCCTCCTCCTCCCCCTCGCTCTCCTCCACCACCCCCTCCATCACCACCTGTGTTTGCCGCCGCTGACCGTCACCATGGCCCCCCTCATCCTCCTCCTTCTACCTGAACCTCCTCATCGCCACCTGCTCGCCACTGTCACTACACCCACTCCTCCTCCTCCTCCACCACAACCATCATCTCCTCCCCCCACCTCCATCTCCTCCTCCCACCTCCATCTCCTCCTCCCACCTCCATCTCCTCCTCCCACCACCATCTCCTCCCCACTCCTCCATCTCCTCCTCCCACCTCCATCTCCTCCTCCCACCACCATCTCCTCCCCACCCTCCATCTCCTCCCCCCACCTCCATCTCCTCCTCCCACCTCCATCTCCTCCTCCCACCTCCATCTCCTCCTCCCACCTCCATCTCCTCCTCCCACCTCCATCTCCTCCCCCACCTCCATTTCCTCTCCCCTACCTCAAAGCCTGGTGCTGCTGACCGTCACCACGGCCTCCTCCTCCTCCTCCTCCTCCTTCTTCGCCCGCCTCCCCCACGGCCTCCTGTGTCCGCCGCCGCCGCCGCCGCCGCCGCCGTTCGCAGATATACGAGCGCTCCCGCGGGCGCTGGCTCTTCCCTCTTTTTGGGATTAGACATTTATGGCCTCCGCCGCTGCAGCCGCCGGCGCTCGCGTTCGCAGGTGATTACATCCATCACCAGCACAATATCGCCCGCCGAGCAGAACCGGGTTTCCGAAAGGTGGATGCCGGTTTACGGATAAATTTCGACTAGCCGCGTTGAAAGAAGTGAATAGGGATAAATGAATGCCGCTACATGTACTAGTCTGCAGTAAACGTAATGGACAATTTATGGCAGTATAAAACGTTTCGTATTTGCATTGTCGCGCGTACGGTTTTAGAAGCAAAATACCAAACTTCCCTCTTTATATTATCTTTGTTCAATAACGAGTGACATACTCCACTCGCACATCAATTATTTTGGGCTTCTGTTCTACAATTTTACAAAGTATGCAGGAGTTCACGACTGAAGCAAGTAACACGGAATTACCATATGAATGTAGGAAACATTTATATTCAAAGATTTAAAGCTTTGTTATGAAAACTATTTAGGCAATATTCCTTTGTGATGCTCAAATATTTTGGGTATTCCTAGTAACTATTCGTTTTAAAACAGATTCCAGAATTCTGTTTTAAAACGTATACAACATGCATATAATTTCTTAAACAGTATATCCGGTTTCACCTTGACTCAATTTAGTCATCTACTTACATATCGATCCAACGTCCACAGAAGACGTATCAATCAATCACTGTCAGTAAAAATGTTCAGGAAACTTTGAAACTCAGCGATTCAGACAAACATGTCTAAACTTTGGCTGATTTCTGAGCATTATAAATAAAATTTTGTTTATATTTCACCAGGTTGAATGTTACCGATATTCTTAATTAGTTTTCTTCTTTATTGGAATTCTGTGTATTTGGCTCTGAGTAGTTTTTTGAAAGGAGAGAAGTGTTTCCAGTCCTTAATACACAATAAGATCACTTACGTCTCTTTCCGATGCTACTAGGTGCCTCAGTAGGTTTCCCAACAAACTGTTTACGAACAGAATACTGAAATGCTCTTCAGAGGGAAAATACGTGAACTCATTCATTAATAAAACTAGATAGGAATTTGTCCATTGATTTAGAATTTACTAGTTGGTTTGTTTTTCATAGAGAACTCGTTTAATTTTAATAACATTTTGTATAACCACTATGTAAATTAGTATGTATTTGTCCATATGTTTTAAGTTTGGCTGTATTAATTATGTATTGTAGTTTTCAAATGCAGAGATATTGTTCAATTCTTCAAGAGCAGTACATACAACTTTTGCAAAAACCAATCTCTTTCTTTACCATTCGGGATGAAGTTTGAGTCAAATTCGGTAATTTGGGTAAAGCTGTTTCAACTCTTTTCTCATTTTCGCGCGCTAGAACACTAGCAATCTTCCAAGAAAAGCACATTTGGCTACTAAGCTTTCTGGCAATTCAGTTTATTCCGCAAACTCTAGATGAAATAACACTGTATTCTTTGTCGATAATTACAAAAGACGAATACTTAACGAATTAAAGAGTTCCTTTTTAAGCAAACAGGTTTCTTTGAGGCGCGCCTTCAATACTGTCCAGAAATGCACACACTTCTTTTTATTACTCCCTCTATCCAAAGATTGTTAATTTTAGCTTTAATTACCAGTGTTCCAAGAAAGTGACTAATAAACCTGTAATTGGGTGTAGTTCGTGACATGCTTTATTCTTATGAAGTGCACATGAAAATTAATTAACTTTCAAGTAGAATTTAAAAGAATACGCGGCCTGCTATTCCAGAGGTTTACCCAAGTCCACCCGCTTGACGCTTGGTGCCGAGAGCCCCAATAGATCATTTATAATTGCACAGCAATGGCGTCTATCTGGCAGCCGCCACCACGGCGTCGTTTCCCGTGAAACTGGATCTGCGTGGAGCCTTCCAGCAACCGGCTATCAGAGGGCGGGAGGTGAGGCAACGCTGTTAAATTGACTGTGTATAAAGATATCACGCGGGCTGACGCGTGTTCGAAATGCCCTGCCATCTGATTTTCAGTTTTGGGTTGTTCTTCGCAATTTTCTTAATGCGAATCGGGCGTGTCCAGAATGTGTTAATTTACGCAGAAATCGGACAGCAAATAAGTTTCCTTTCGTTTTTCCCATGTCGGATGTTGAAAGAGATCAATCTTCATGTACTCAGCTACACATCTTATCTTCTTTTCTGAGAGGAAAATTAAGATGATCGCAGTGCTGGATGGACAAAATCCTGATGATCGAGTTTATTTAAAAACATGGGGCATTACAGGTACAGGACAAAAAGCTCTAACGATCAGATGTTATATGTGGTTAGGGAGAAACCACGACTGCTTCTAATGAAGTTGAATGTGTATAAATGTGGATAAGTCACACACGCGCGCACGCACGCACGGACACACACACACACACACACACACACACACACACACACACACACACACCTGAAAAGTAAATGCAGGCCAATTTGTTTTATGGACAAAAAGTATTTCAATAAAATCAACGATATTTATGACTATTTCACGAATCTAATAAATTAAAATATTCAAACGTGAAAATCAATGTGGGAAACAAACTCACATTAAAACTATTTGAGACATTTCAAAATGATTTCACATTTCTCTCATTTCTTTTCTTTGAAGATGTTACGGTGCAAATCTACATTAAATTAAACTGACAGTTGTTTAAATTAGATCAACTTTTGAATACAGAAAATAAGTAAGCTGCGAAAAGAGTTACAGTGTTTCTTTTGTAAGCCAGGCAGGTTGAAGAAGGCTCATAAAAATTAATGGACATTCAGGAAAAGCTATTTCAGCTATAAAGTATTCTAAGGTGTTTCTCCACCTTAATATACGACTGTTTAGAAACGGTACATCGTGCACGTAACGGTGAATTATCGCAATATTTTTATTCTCAAAATTATTAGGTCTGGGGCCAAAAATGATCAACTGTCAATCTTCTGATGAAAGTACACGTACACTAAATTAAACGTCGCCTATTTAATAAAATATTGAGAAAAAAACTCCTTAATACTGTTTAATAATAACTTGTAAAATTAAGTATTGCATATTCAGTGAGTTGTCTTCAACATTATATGATATTATTCTTTTATAAAGTAAGGTATCAATATTTCTAACGTCAATCACATAATTTATTAAAAAAACAGAGTGAGTTCCTACCACGTCATTTAATTTTGAGAATTATGTGTATATATGTTAAAGGAATAAAATGCGTACTTTAAATTAAGATTATCTGTAAGTAGATCAGTTTAAATGTTACCTAATTATATTTTATTTCGTAAAAATGACTGATTTGTAATACAGTAAAATTGAAGATTTATTCGCTTGTTTCGTTTCAGCAAATAGCATTGACGATAACAATAGTACGTATTATCAAATACTTACATGAGCATGTTACGACAAATATAATACAGGGTCAGACGTTTTGAATATACGGCTTTAGTTATCTTTTCATACGAAATTTCAAAACAATTTCAACAAATATCATAATAACTTCCTAACAATTTCAAACGAAATTTGTAGTTTATTCACAAAGTGACTTATTATTTTATATAAAGTTATCTTTTTATACGGAATAGTTCCCTTCAATTTAAGGAACGTATTCTCTCCACAAGGCTTATTATAACCTTCACATCCATTTCTTTGAAGAAGGAAAATGCATTACAGATATTTTGTGGGGGAGACACATTATTTTTCAGACTAACTGTTGCTGTAGACGCCAATCTCAGTTTTTAACGCTTCACAAATTGCAGACAGAGAAATGCACAGTTACTTGGTCTGTGAAAGCCGTAACTGCCTGTAATATTCTTTCATGGGTTGAAGACCTTTCATTGCGCTTAAACGAATCTCTGCTTCTCGCAGAACTGCCCGTGCAATTTGCCGTATACCTAATTTACGAAAACAACGTATCTCGACTGGTGTACTCCCGCACGGTACAATTAAACAGTCCCGTTGCAGGGAAATCTCTTCGGAGAAGCGAAGCGAGTGGAAGGTCCTTTCCGAGGGCGCACGTTGAAAGCCGGAGCTAATGCAACTAACGCTCCGTCTCCGCCCACCCGCGCGCGGGCGTCGAAGCCGCGTCATCTAATTGGGAGCCCTCCCCTCCCATGTCACTCTCACGCCCTCAGCGTCTCGTCGCCCGACGCCCGAGTTCCCGATTGTTCGGTTGCTCCATTGCCAGATTGCTCGATTGACCGTTTGCGCGTTTGCCCGATTGCCCGATTATTCGATTGCCCGATTGTTCGATTGCCCGAATGTCCGATTGCCGGAATGTCCGATTGCCCGATTGTCCGATTGCCCGATTGTCCGATTGTCCGATTGCCCGATTGCCCGATTGTCACTTCGGTCTGCCGTTGCTCAGATTAATGATTCCAGGCGCATTAACACCTAAGGTCATTAGTCCCCTAAGTATAGTACAGGATTTTTATCACGGGAGGTGGTTCTGATCATCCCCTGCTGAATGGCGACATCACGCATCGTCCGCAGTCCCCTCGCCGGATTTCCCCAACCAGATATCTCCCACCAGTTGAGCACCGCTGCAGCCGGGCAAGCTCTAAGCTCCCTACTGGTCTCCCGACATGTGTAGTAGTATAAGTCATGTAACTGTGTGTGTGTGTGTGTGTGTGTGTGTGTGTGTGTGTGTGTGTGTGTGTGTGTGTGTGCGCGCGCGCGTGGGCGTGTGTAAAGAAGGAGTCAAGATAGGACAAGGAAAGAGTGCGCGTTTCTTATCCCGTTTGTTAGAGTAGTGCTCTGGCATTCGCATGGTACAGATCGGAGAAACCAGGGGAACAACCGATCCGAGCAGCCAGCCCCTAGAATTATCTTGCAGAGACTCACTGAATTCGATCTAGCTCTATAGCTAGTGTCGAAAATCTTGCCACTGTCAGGAGCCCAAGGATCTGCCCACAAGAAGTTCTGCATTGACCTGAATAGATGCCCCGAGCTACCTAAGCCGGTTCACTCACTATACACCACCCATAATACGATGAACGTCGTAATCGTTCAAACAAACTTTCTCTTTCTTTAAAATTCAATAGGAATTAGCGAAGCCAACGATTTTTGGGCCCTGATTTTGATTATTCCTAAACTTGGGTAAAGCAATTGTATTGCCTGGATACGTAAGACGAAACAAACGTTAGGAATTGAGTTATATGCGAACATTTGCAAACGATTAGTTTTAACATTAAAATAAACTGTAAAATGTTTCATTAGAAAACTTTATTTCTTCAACGTTAGTTACAATACGTATGCCATTTTTCAAGCTTCAAATGAGTTGTGACCTGCTTTTGCTATTTCAAAATCAGTTTTAAGAAAACAATACCTAAAATTATATTTTCAAATAAGTACGAGCAATTGCGATTAGATATTCCTAGGAAATGCTAATAAACGCAATAAAAATTAATATTCAATTAGAAAACCAACAGACACTTAACTCACTGACTTACAAGGCTACTGAACTATTTAATTTATGGAAAATGTATTGAGATATACAAATTTTCTCCACATTAATATCTTGCAAAGATCTTAGCGTGCAGCTTGCTGGGTCAATGGGGCACGATATATTATAATCCTTATTACCTTTATAATGGATTATATGATCCGCAGACTATACAGCGCTGCTGGGAATCTGAAATAGAATGATTCTAATTCCTAGTTCATTACTGTTTGGATTGACTAAATGAAAGATCACTTTCTTTTTTAAAGAACAAAATTTAATAAAGTTTATTGTTACCTTTTAGTAAACAATTTAGTGAATTTAATAAATTATTTTGAAGTTAGGCCTTTTATCAAGATATCTTTGAATTTTACAGTTTTATACCGCGGTTAACTTATCTATTCTTCGTTGATATCCCTCGTAGACTTCTCAGTCGAAATATCTTGCGAGCTTGCCGTAGTCCAAAGTCCCAAGAAATCCTCTTCTGCTCCTATCCAAACTGGTCTCAAACTATCAAAATTTTCAGTCCCGATTACGTCCTATGACATAGTCCCGAAATCTATAATTCGATTACCACTCCCGACAAAGTCCCAATTTATGCGTCAATATTACTTCCACATGCAATATCTGCAATATCATTTACTGTCCTTAAAATTTCACGATCTGATAACCCGACTCTGACTATCTGCACTACACTCGCTCCCTCTCACGAACCTACGATCAGTTCAGACACGCGATGCCGGTCAGAATGAAATCTTCCTGCTTGATTCACCCTCGAAGACCTCGTAATCCCTACCTTCTCTTTTTTCATAACATTTGACCGTCCTTCTCTCACCCAGCCAATCCATGCGTTCGTTATATTTTGGTGTAGCTGACCTTTCGATCGTCTAAACTTCTTAGCCCAATCCCAAATTTTCTACTTTCGGCATGCAGCCACCTCCTAATGCATTTACAAAAAACAAAAACTACATTGTTTATTCCCGGTCGTTGCTAAGCCTTTGCTCTCGTGATATATTCTAATGCCTGTTCCATCATATAGTCTGCAAATAAATGTTTGTTTATTTTCATGTGACATATCGGTATGTCACAGTATACAATTTTTAACATTAAAAGAAAGTGTAAAATTTTACGTTAGGAAACTTATTAGAAACGCAGAACAAATTTCACAAGGATTGGCCGAGGATCGAACCAAAGCCCCAGCGATGGAAAGCGCTCGCCGCTAGCCACTACGCCACCCCCCCTCCCCAAACCCCGTCTTGAGGCCCCGGTGCCCACGCACGAGGCCGCGAGCGATCATCGCCGGGCGACGGCCGTGATGGGCGGGCAGCTCGCGGGTAATTTCCCCGATCCTTTTAAACCGCGCCGCCGCTTAATCACCGCTTGTCGCGGCGCCGCGCGCTGGCATCGCCCGCAGCCCCTGGCGTTTACCTGTGCATTCATCACCTGGCGGCGCGAAGAGTCTCCGCGCGGCCGCCCATATTTGCGCCTCGGCGCGGGACGAGCCACTCCGCGCGAAGAGGCGAGTGGGTGGGACGGATTATGCCTGGGGAGGGGAAGGGAGAAGCATACAAATAAGCGGGAGGGCGAGGTGTGTGGGGGGACCGAATGGCGAGAAATTGAATAGTGGAAGGCTGAAAGGAAATACAAAGAAGAGTGGAGATTGAAGAAATTGAGAATCGGTCGGGAGCGGCAATCGGTGGGAGCGACAATCGGCGGGAGCGGCAATCGGCGGGAGCGGCAATCGGCGGGGGCGGCAATCGGCGGGAGCGGCAATCGGCGGGAGCGGCAATCGGCGGGAGCGGCAATCGGCGGGAGCGGCAATCGGCGGAAGCGGGAATAGACAAAAGAGAATAGAATCCGGGCGGGGAATGACGGGGCAGTGTTTAGCGAGAGTTAGATGGGCGGAGATTGATGATTGAAGATTGACAGTCGGGGTTCAAGGATGTGAACTGCCGGGCGTGGACCCCGCTGAGTCATTGGCGTGGAGTCAAATTCTCGTGATTATTGAAAAAGTACGATTCCAGCTAAATGCATTATTAATCATCCGCAGCCTACATGGCTACCATCATTTTCGTGTGTGAAACTCGTCTTTATAAATGCGTTAGTAGCGACGACACTTCTCCCAATAATTCGCTTCAAATTAGAGGCAATCCTTCTGAGTTGTCGTTCTTGTACATGAATAAAATAGGGGGAATAAATATTCCCAACGGTTAGCGTTGACAGATCAATTTTTCTTACGGCCACTTACTCCATTACTCACTGGGACTTTATTCAATATTGAACTCCTAACGAAACATTTTTGAAGCGAATTATTTGTTTTCTTCAAATCTTTTTTTTGAATGGAACGTTTGTAGAGCTGTGTAGTACCATTCTGCTTTGGATCAAGTCTTCAACAATGAGTAAAAAATTATCTCAGGCAAAACGCACAAATTCTAGGTTATCGAAGACACGTTTTCTTTACTACCAGCAGTAGATATATAAATATTCTACGTTCAGTGAATGTATTAGCCGAACCGTCAGAGATGGTTCAGAGCTAAAGCTGTATCCACTAAAGCATATCTGAATTTAGTGGGGACTAGTCCCGAAGGTAGAGGATTTCAACACAAGCTACCTAGACAGATCGAATTCCGGGGCAGCAGGCTTGGCTTATAAGTAGTTTTCAGTAGATTCATCGACTAATAGGAGGAGGATGCTGTAGCAGTGACTTACGAAAGGGCCACGGATTGCGAGGTTTTCATCCTTCCTCAAACATGTTCTCTCCTCTCTCTTTGCACACTTGCACTTTCATGCAATACACTACCACGTGCCAGGAGACCAGTCGGAACTGACAAGCTTGTCCGCCTGAGGCGGTACTCCGCTGGCGAAGATACCAGGTTGGCTGGTTAGTTGTTAATTATTCCAGGCATTTCAGTTACCGAGGCCATTAGTCCCGTTAGTGTAGTGCATGCTTTTTTCTCGGGAGATGGTGATCTTCCCCGCTTGGCAATATCCGGCGCCAACCTACCGTCGGCTAGCGGGTATCTCCCACCAGGTATCTCCCAGCAGCAGGGCCCCCAACCAAGTATCTCCCACCAGCAGGGTACGTCCCCAGCCGGGACGAGCTCTAAGCTCCCGACCGGTCTCCCGGCATGTGTGGAAGAGTAGTGCATGTTAGTGTAAGTGTGTGTGTGGATAGGATAAGGAAGAGGAAGGAGAAGAGATCGCGCGTGATCCATGGCCCGTTTGTTAGAGTTCTGGGCCGGTTTGGTACAGTGCAGGGTACAATGCTCCGGCATTCGCCTGGTGTCAAGCGGAGAAACCACGGAAAACTACCGATCAGAACAGCCGGCCGCTAGAACTCTCCTCCAGACAGCGACTGAATTCGTCTTACCTACCTCGCTCGTGTCGAAAATCCTGCCGCGCAGTCGGGACTCGAACCTAGGACCTCCCGGTCAGGGGCCCTGCAGCCCCCTCTCCCTGTCGGAGATACCTGGAGGCGGACAATCTCTTTTTTAGCCTCTTTTTGCAACTTCCTTTTCCTCTTTTTAGCATATCATTATCCTGGCCCTACTTATAACTTACGTAGCACCCAACTGCTTCAAAACATCTAGATAATTATGGGAGCTCTAATTCGGAGCGGGTGACTATTTTTGTCGCCAAATTACACAAAATATACTCATTATTTCAAAAATTCAACATGACTTAATTTGAAGATCTGTTTTTGATGAACACATTTCATTACAAAAACAAAATTTTATGTTCAGTAGTTGTAGGAAGACGCCGACATTTTTTTAATTCTTTTAAATTTTCGAAAAATCAGACATTTCAAGTAACATGAGACCTCCATTATTCTTTTAAGCGCTATCTGAGGTTGAAATTTAATCCAAAAATTTTGTGCTGTCTTTAAAAAAAATGATTTAAAGAAAATAAAAATTGTACAAGGTTTCATGAAAAGTAACACCCAAAATTAAAATATTGGTTTCTAAGTCAAGGGGCCACGACATCAGCCAGATCAATTTGTGAATATCAATTTTAGAGAAACTCGGCTGCACAGTTTAGCCGTTAGCGTTGTTCACAGACGGAGGGACAGATGGACGGACAGACTGACGAACGGACAGACACGGACAGACAGTCAGAGACAGAGACCTTTTGATTGCTATTTAGATAGCGATATCAGATTTTTAATCAACAGCTGATTTTATCCATCTAAGTGTAAGTAATAAGACGTTTTTATCATTTTCAAGTACAAAAAACGGCTTTTCTTCATTTCTTCATTTGTGCCAACTCTCGTTTTTTTCTTTCGAAAAGAAGGAAATTGTAGCAATCCGCCTACCACAGAAGAAAAGAAAAGAATTTTTTCCTTCTCCTACTGTGTTCGGCGGATTACTACAAGTCCCTTCGCGACAGAACCTACTCAGCGACTCCTCAACAGTTACGTCGGCACCACAGCCTTCGACGCGGCATCACCCGGACAGCCAAGATCATTTATGACCGTGGCTGCGGAAGCCATTCAACTTCGCTTCTCTACAGTAGTTCGAACATCGCTGTCCCTACGCTCCTGCGCTACCACTCACATCCATTTCTCACTCACAGACGCTGAACCTCGCACGTGAGGGCAATGAGAGGAATCTCAATCAGAGGCCGCGTGCGGTCGCGCATTGCTGAGACCAGGGGTGTCCAACTTGCAAGGCCTTAACGGCCACAATTAAAACATTTAATACAGTTGCACGCCATATTTACGAGGGAGAATCCAATGAAAACTGCGGTTAGTTTTTTCCCACTATTACTGCAGAGAGAGCGTTTCCTCGCACATTATTTTTCTAAATAATGCACTTGATGGCAATGAGAGGAATCTCAATCAGAGGCTGCGTGCGGTCGCGCGTCGCTGAGACCAGGGGTGTCCAACTTGCAAGGGATACGGTAGCGGGCCATATTTACGGAGGAGAATCAAAAGAAAAATTAAATTTAATTAATTTTTTCCGCACTATTTTACTGCAGAGATAGTGTTTCTTGCATATTATTTTTTAAATAACCCCTTCTACGCCGATCCGGTGGCCGAGGTCGTTAAGGCAGTCGTATTTGTGTTCGTTCTTTCACCCCTTATCATCACCATATAGTTTCATCTTCATAGTTACCATAACGTTAACTCCAATAATGGACCAAAGATTTGATTGATTGATTTTTTCGTGTTTCCGGGCGCGTCAACTGTTTGAGTCATTAGTTCCGTTAGTGTAGTGCATGTTTGTTTTGTCGGGAGTTGGCTGTGATCTTCCCCCACTGGATGGCGAGATCCAGCACCGACCCACCGACACCAGATTCTGTGCTGGTTTCTCTGTGAGTCGTCGGGTGGTGGGTGAGTCTTAGAGCTTTCTGGATGGTGGGTCCGTTGTACTCATTAGTGGGTTAGTGAGAGAAACCAGCACAGAATCCGAAGACAAGGCAACAGTGGCACTTCCTTACATTCGGGGCATTACAGACCGTATTGGTCGCGGAAGCCTACGACTTCAAATAGGAGAATGCTTTTTACAAACACAAACCACGCACCTCGTCTGATTTAAACGGCAGCTAAAATGTTTTGATGTGAATTGGTGAGTCTTTATAAATACTGTTTTTTTGGGGGGGTTATAAACAACTAAACATTTGGCAGAACGTAAACTGTACTTACAGTACCTGTCGCGTGCTGGATTCCGTCACCCAACGTATGCAGAGATGAAAATAATTTAACTTACTTTCAAATCCAATGCTTCTACACTCTTATAAATTATACTGGAGAATGTTAATAATACAGCTAAAAGATACTCGGAGTTTCAGTTGCGCAAGAATGGGCGATTACTGATTGCAACAGGAAATGCCGAGTGGTTGACTCAGTCAACCAACACGACCGCTGGAGAGTTAATGACGAATCATTTTTCTAACTTCATCTTTAAACATAAGGGTGAAATTCACAATTTTACAATTTTTATGCAAAAATCCAGGTTTTGTAGTGGAGAAAAATGTGTTTTTATTGTGCATATAAAGAAACCATTTTTAGTAAAATGTCATTTTTTTGGTCAACGTTTGCCATAAATACATATATTTGTTATTTTTAAGGATACAATAATAAAAAGATTAAATCTCTCACCCGACATTGTCCCAGGGCGTGTTGTTACAAATAAACACAATTGCTTTTTCTACTTGAAACCTATATAAGCAACGTAACACACTAGTCGGTACGCTGGCGCATAGCATTGTGGCGGGGGAGAGTCTATAAAACCCTCTCGAAGTTCACAAAAGCGTTTTCGACGTAAACATTGCGCTCTTGGTCGCACTATTCTGTTTGAACAATAACTCAGTATGTTTAAAAACAAAAAGTAAAGTGTGCAAACAGCATGAAGCATCGAGCTTTTCTTTGCGATTTTAAGAGACGAGTTCAGCATTGACAGGGAAATATATTTTTTCCCAAAAATATGAAGTTCTAGTTGGTAGAAAACAATTTCATCTGCAATAACGCAAAATGCGACAGCTGTCTCAAGAGAAGAACTGAGAATGACAGTGATAAACACTGTTATTTGAACAGAAAGGTCCAGTGAAACTCTCGAAAAACTGTAGACTCCGAGAGCATTTGGATACTTTAAACATGTATACACAACAGAATAAAAAATATTTTATTGTTTGGAGACGTTTCACTGTATTATTATTGTTATTATTGTTGTTATTATTATTACTATTAATATTACTATTAATATTCACGTCTTTAGAACCCAAAATTAACACTAGGTAGTTTCAAAGATTGTCTAGAGTAAGCTCTGTCCTGACAATTTGTATTGGAATTAATTTTGTATTAATGTTGCATAAAATATCAACAGAAGGTTTCTGAAATAAGCCTACATTACATCTAATTTTATTTCTTTTAAGATGTAGGTCATACGTGCTTGTATTTAAATTATGTTTAGGCCATTAAAATTCATTAAAAATCAGACCAGATAGCACAGAAGAACCGCGCGCCAATCGTGAGGCGCGCAAACGTCAAATGTTGACGTAAGCTCGTTAGGGAAGGCAATCACAGCCGCAGCAAAGTGCCTTCACAGTTTCATCAATTTCTCATTTGCTGCTGGTGATAGGAACATACGATATGTGCCAGCGTTGATCGACTTCATCAGCACTGCTGCAATGTCGCAGGTAGATTGTGGATCTGCGTTTTATGTAATACCTAAGAAATAAACATACATGAATCTTCGCCCTTCAGTTTAAATGTTAATTCAATGGAATATATGTAACACACACGTACGAGGGAACTAGAACAGCATTACAAAGATGAACCATTGCAGAGCCTCTTACATAATATTGATTGTCAACGTGATTTCAAAATGTATATCAATTCCATACCTACATTAAAAGAATACGGTTTTTCTGTCGACATGACGTTTACTTTCCTTACGAATTCCATCGAACGTTTCCGAATTTTACGTGTCCACAATGTCGGTAAAGAGCTGGAGCGATTTGGAAGTGAACCAATATTGTTATTCTAAATTCGCTAGCAGTGAGCATTGTTAGTTTTTGAAGCAGCTTGTTTGGTGAGATAAGCTACCGCTCTTCGTGGAGGAAGCAGTGATGTTCCATTGGAGAAAAAACGGAAGCGGAGGTGATGGCGGCAAGGGGCGGGGCGGACTGGAACGGTAGGGGAATGTAGTAAGGTAGGAGGAGGGGTGCGGAGAGAGGCAAGAGAGGGTAGGGGAACAACTCTGGAGAAGATGGGAGCGATCGGGCAGAAGTGAGGGAGGAGACTGCGGCGAAAATTTATGGGAGGTGGAGGTGAAGATGAGGGCACGGACAAAGTGGGAGTGAGGCAAAGGCGGGGATGATATTAGATGGGGGTGGTTTCGTAGGCGGGGAGATGCCAAAGGTGGGGGCAGGGGCAGAGGTGGAGACGAGAGCAGAGACTGGGGAAAAGGCAGGGCAGACGCGGGGAAGAGGCGGGGTCGAGGCAGAGGCAGAGGCAGAGGCTCGGGTAGAGTTTGGGGGTGGAGGTTGAAGCGGTGTGGGTAAATAAGCAGGAGTGATGACAAAAGCGGAGGGGAAGTCAGATGCGGGGACGGGGATAGAGGCGTGGTTGGAGGCAGTGGTGGTGGAGGCGGCGGAGCAGAGACGGGCCGGAACAGAGGCGGGGCGGGTACAGAGGCAGGCGGGTACAGAGGCGGGTGTGTACAGACAGGCGGGTGGGGTACAGAGGCGGGTACAGAGGCGGGGTGAGTACAGCTGGGCAGGTACAGAGGCGGGTGGGGTACAGAGGCGGTGCGGGTACACAGGCGGGGCGGGTAAAGAGACGGAGCGGTTACAGAGGAGGGCCGGATACAGAGGCGAACTGGGTACAGAGGTGGGGCGGGTACAGAGGCGGGGCGGGTACAGAGGCGGACGGGTACAGAGGCGGGACGGGTACAGAGGCGGGCTGGATACAGAGGTGGGCCGGGTCTAGAGGCGGGCCCGGATCAGAGGCCGGGCGGATACAGAGGCCGGGAGGGTACAGAGGAGGGGCGGGTACAGAAGCGGGGCGGGTACAGAGGCGGGGCGGGTACAAAGGCAGGGCGGGTACAGTGGCAGGGGATGGGGGCAGGGGCGGGGCGAAAGCAGAGGCAGAGCGTGGGCGTGGTTGTAGGCGGAGGCCGGAGCGCAGGCCACATGCCCTCGGCGACCCCTAGCCGTGCGTCTCCGTCGCCGGCCGGAAGTGGGCGGAGGGGCTGTGGATGGGGTTGGCGCTTCCGCGTGTTATCGAGAAATGCGCGTGGGAATCGATATCGGAAAACGCTCCCCGCCGCCGCCGCCGAGGCATGTAGGGCGCGTGGTTACGAGGCGCGCGTGCGCACTTGGAGTCATCGAGAGGCGCCACCTGCCCCGCGGGGGTTCCCCGGACGGCGACGCCGCAGCGTGGGAGGACCCGCAACGGGCTTTGTCTAACACCACCTACTGCGCTTCCGGTTATCCTTCCCATTCAATGACGGTCGCATTTCTATTTGCAAATTCTTGCACGCAAAAAAGTATTCCTCGTACGTAATCCGTATTACTCCTTTCGAATACACAAAAGCAACAGCAGCTTGGGTTCGCGGGAGAAGTGTCCTTGGTTTTGTTAGATACCAAGGAACTCTGAAACAATCCAAAGGCAATGAAACCGTTCGGAATGCGACTGAGAAATGCAAATTTTTTATTGTGTTATTCCGCCTATCCTCGTACGGGACATACCGACTGCATGATCACACTCAGAGGCACGACACTGCTCGACGTCATTCGACGAAGTAGAATAAATTCCAGTAATCACGTGTGCCGTTCCAGAACAACCAGTTTTTGCTGCTCCATGACCCCATTTTCCGACTGTCCACTGGAGCATTTTTACTGCGGCTGGTCACTAATTACAAAGAATTGCAAGAAGTAGGAAAGATAAATAGTCAATTGACACTTTCGATTAGCCTAGCCAAAATACGTAACGCAAATTCAAACAAAATAAATTATCACTAACTGTGGATATTTCCACTACCGCTTCGTAAATTGAAATAATAAAACCTAAATAAGAGTAATATTCCATTGTGATAAAATTTTGGCAATACAAATCGTTTACGTGCATTACGTACATTTTTACTTAACATTTTTTCGTTTTCAAAGACAAGATATTGGAACAATAGAAAATTCCTTCAAAATCCGCTGTTGCATGAACTGGCTGTATTTTATTTGAAACTATCTTTATTATGTTTACCTTTCATACTGAAGTATATTTCGTTATAATTATTCAATAATTTCCAATTTTTAATTTTTTTGTCCACACTCTTATCTATGTTGTGGATTTCATTCTCTTTGTAATAGAAAATGTACTGATATTTTCAGTTTCAAAAATATAACACTGCAGATCTAGAAACAACTTCGAGAAATTGGATTGTTGATTTATCCGTTTTACGAGAAAAAAATCGACGTTGGGAACTTGAACGAAAAATTGTTTGCTCCTATTCGCCAGTGAACTTCTGACCCAACGTTACAAATACTTCACATTAGCGAGCAGCCGCGCACGCCAGTGTGCTCCGCAGGTCACGCGTGAAAGCGTGTGCGGGTGTTGAGAGGCGCAGGGGCTAATGCGTAGTTCAAAAATCACAGATACATCGGTTGGCTTCAATATTCATTAAAATATCTTCATTATGCATACCTTATGTACTGAAATTCATCTAATTCAATGTGCTTAATCATTTGTGATTACTTAAAATGTTATTGTTATAAGAACTCTCTCCGGTATGTGAATAGGTGGTGATTTTCTTCTCACAACAATAGAAAACTCGTGCCAAAAAATTCAAGCTTGAAAATAGATATTGTTACATCGGAGCGAATACTTTTGTTAACAATCCTTGCTAAAACCACTCATTTTTTTTCTGTATTCAAAATTCAAGTAGTATTTGGCTTAGGATAGGGATCACAGAATTTTGAAAACGTGCACAGAATTCACTTCTCTCCATAGCTCGTCACACACAGTTTTGACGTAAAATATATATATTTTTTTAAAGCTAGGAACTTTAACGAAAAGTTGTTTCCTCCTGACCGAGAGTGAACTTGTGACCTTAACGTTACAAATACATCACGTTAGAGAACCGCCACGCACTCTGTCACCAGAGTCCGCCGCAGGTCACGTGCAAGCGCGTGTGGGCGAGAGGGAGAGAGGGGTGGCCATTGGTGCTTTCACCCGATGAACCCCGAAAAGAGCGGGAGCTCCCCCCCCCGGGGGGGGGCGGAATCGTGTTGGAAGGGGGAGGGGAGGGGGTCGTGTTTGTGTTGGAGAAAAGGCCATTAGCACAGAGCGGTGTAGGCGCGTGCGCACACGCCCGGGGTCACTGCCAGCCTCCGAGGCGCGGCTGCTTAACTGCACGCGCGTGGCAGAGCTACACGCTATTACATTGGAGATGATAATTTCATAACAGGTGGAAACAACGTCTCCCCTCAGAACATCGCTTTATCAAGAAAGTGCTTGCCAATAGATCGAAGAGTTTGGATTGGTTAGAGTTGGTTAGAGTTGGTTAGAGTTGGTTAGAGTTGGTTAGAGTTGGTTAGAGTTGGTTAGAGTTGGTTAGAGTTGGTTAGAGTTGGTTAGAGTTGGTTAGAGTTGGTTAGAGTTGGTTAGAGTTGGTTAGAGTTGGTTAGAGTTGGTTAGAGCTGGTTAGAGCTGGTTAGAGCTGGTTAGAGCTGGTTAGAGCTGGTTAGAGTTGGTTAGAGTTGGTTAGACTACATGACTAAATCCGACGCCGACTTACGTTGGCTTGCGGGAATTTTTCCCAACCATGTATCTCTCACCAGCGTGAAATCATCCCAGCCAGGACAAGCACTAAGCTGCCGACAAGTGTAGTAGTGTAGTGCATGTAGTGAAAGTGTGTTTTAGTACGTGGAGAAGATAGAACAAGGAAGAGGAAGGAAAGATCGCGCGATGTGCGTGGCTCTTTTGTTAGGGTATTGCTCCGGCATTCACCTGGTGTTGATCGGAAAAACCATGAAATCCTGACACCATTGGAACTAATACCCTAGGACCTCACGAAAACAGTCACTGCAGAGAGATCATGATGATTCCCTGACGAATGATTGATGCCCTGAGCCACCTTTGCCGGTCGTAGTACACGTAACTAACCACAGTAAGCAATTACTTCATGTATTTCTCGAATAACCATCACAATCAAATTATCCGAATTTAAACTTAAAATACTCTACAAAATATTACAAAAAAAGACCGACAAAATTCTCCAATAAACTAAAGTTTACTGCATTTCGAAAACAATTCCAGTATTATTTTAGAAGCTCTAAAAAACTCGTATCATCTTCGAATCCGACCAGAAGCTTCGTTGATATCATACGCGCTTGATTTTACGTGATGAGATTAATCGGAGCCGACCTGGATGGCCGAGGTGGCTAAGAGCGAGTTCCAACTCAGCGCTTCGGTCGGAAGGGTCGCGAGTTCGAGTCCCGCCTTGAGCATGGCTGTTTGTCCCTTGACTTTGTGTGTGTGTGTGTTGTCGCGGAGGGCCTCGCGTTCTGCTGACCCCAGATCAGAGGAGCCCGCAAGTGTTTGTCTAGTGTATGGTCGAATATGCGTCCCTTCGGGACGTAAAGGGCATCCGGCTGTCGGCTGGATAAAAGCACTAGGAAAAAAAAAGATTAATCGGAATATTTTTCCCGTGAGTTTACCAAACAATGTGA
The DNA here is from genome assembly GCA_011170035.1 of Teleogryllus occipitalis. NCBI lineage: Eukaryota > Metazoa > Arthropoda > Insecta > Orthoptera > Gryllidae > Teleogryllus > Teleogryllus occipitalis. Next base: position 24,760 of record BLKR01006302.1, read on the forward strand.
AAATGTCATTTATTTATGTAAATCGATGTTTGTATCTATCAGAGCGATAAACTCCAACCCCGTGTGTCCGATGACCAAAATGATCAAATATTGCGGAATGTAATAATTCTGGTCGCACGATGGCGCTTCATCGATTTCATTTGTAACTTTTAATGATTCGACTCTAGAACAAGTGTAGTTTCAAGTATCACGCTGTTTTGAAATAAATTTATTTGATATTAATTCACTTTAAATAGTGATTAATACGTTATTTTTCTTTCCATTAACAGTTTGCTCTCGACGAATTTTATAGGATGTATTTAGCAAAAAATAAGAATATATTGATACGTACATTTATGTTTTCAATTGTTTTATTTGTGCTAAACTATCAACTCAACTAATCATTTCAAAGTTCGTTTTCCATGGACATCAGTTCTAATTTTGAGTTCTTGCTTTCCACACCTCGCAGTTGAAGCGGAGGATGCAAAGCTTTCGTTGAACATTCCAGCTAGCCACATAGTCATTTGAGCAGATTCCCCCTCACTAATGCGGCAAAGATGTCTGAGTAGCATGCAATGAATGTACAATTGAGTGCAAAATTGGCCGAGGCATCTGCAGGTTCCTCTTCTACGAACCGTCAAAAGTTTTATAATGAAAGACATGTGGTTGAGATGATAACTGCGCGGACCGACATTGAGAATGGTATGCTAATATAATCGAAAGTTGAAACAGAGTGAGAAAAGGAAAATGATTGGCATATGATAGTGGTAATAAAAAGCGTTCCCTCAAACGCAGTTCCGTGCCTTGTCTATGCAACCTTTAGTCATGTTATAACGATTTCAGATGCCTAGCTTTTACCTCATCAAAATTTGTGAATGAACCCCTTAATTCTAAGATCTTTATGTCTTACTTTTCTGCATTAGGAAACAAAAATGCAGAATATTTTGTGCGGGAAGTAAATTACAATGCAATTGATAAGCAGGTTTGTTGGTGAAATATAATCCCGCCAGCCTTTTGCCTTCATTACAGATAAGTTGGGTTGGAAAGAATTAGTTCGCCTTTTTGCGCTGTGCCTCTTCTTCCACCACTGAAGTCTCTTTCTCTCGGTGAAGTTCGTTATGAAGGAATGCTTCCAAACAATTCTATTGAAATTCGCTGATGAAAAGGCGGGAAGTTTGAATGTTTTTATAGATGTGGGAGGGCAGCTGAATGCTTGAATTATGAAGGAAAGTCAGAGGACAGACGACTTGGTTGAATAGCAGAGACAATTGCGTGCTTGAAGATGTAGGACAGCAGTTAGTAGGACGAAGAGTTTGGGGCATCATAAGAGCGGTGGCGGGTGAAAGTATGGGCGTGAAGACGAATGGGCGGGTGGACGAGAGGGTGGGAAAACAAAAGGGTGGGTGGACGAGAGGGTGGGAAAACAAAAGGGCGGAAGAACGAGAAAGTGGGAAAAAAGGGCGGGAGGACGAGAGAGCGCGAGGACGAGAGGGCGGGAGGACGAGAGGGCGGGAGGACGAGAGGGCGGGAGGACGAGAGGGCGGGAGGACGAGAGGGCGGGAGGACGAGAGGGCGGAGGACAGAGGGCCAGGAGGACGAGAGGGCGGGAGGACGAGAGGGCGGGAAGCGAGAGGGCGGGCAAAGAGGGCGGGAGAGACGAGAGAGGGGCGGGAGGACGAGAGGGCGGGAAGGACGAGAGGGCGGGAGGACGAGAGGGGGGCGGGAGGACAGAGGAGCTGGAGGACGAGAGCGGGAGGACGAGAGGCGGGAGGACGAGAGGGCAGGATGGTGAAAGGACGAGAGGGCTGGAGGACGAGAGGCTGGAGGGACAGGCTGGAGGACAGAGGCTGGAGGACGAGGGCTGGAGGGACGAGAGTGCTGGAGGACGAGGTGCTGGAGGACGAGAGTGCTTGGAGGACGAAGAGTGCTGGAGGACGAGAGTGCTGGAGGACGAGTGCTGGAGGACGAGAGGGCTGGAGGGACAGAGGACAGAGGGCTAGAAAGGACGAGAGGAGCTGGAGGACGAGAGGGCTGGAGGACAAGAGAGCGGGGGACGAGAGGCGGGAGGACGAGAGCGGGAGGACGAGAGAGCGGGAGGACGAGAGAGCGGGAGGACGAGAGCGGGAGGACAACGATGGGTGGGAGGACGAGTGGGCAGGAGGACGAGTGGGCAGGAGGACAGTGGGCAGGAGGGACGAGTGGGCGGGAGGACGAGTGGGCGGGGAGGTGAGGACGAGCGGTGGAGGACGAGACGGCGAGGACAGGCCGGGAGGACGAGAGAGCGGGAGGACGAGAGAGCGGGAGGACGAGAGAGCGGGAGGACGAGTGGGCGGGAGGACGAGTGGGCGGGAGGACGAGTGGGCGGGAGGACGAGTGGGTGGGAGGACGAGTGGGCGGGAGGACGAGTGGGCGGGAGGACGAGTGGGCGGGAGGACGAGTGGGCGGGAGAACAAGAGAGCGGGAGGATGGAGGTCGGTCACTCACCTGTCAGTCGCTGGCAAAGGCACTTGGTTGCCCGTGGGCGCCCGCGCGTTGCGGCGTCCCTGCCCGGAATGTTTTATTTAACGAATTTATTCCGAGTCCACCGCCGCTCCCAGGAGCTTCTCCTTTGCGTTCGTTTTTCATCCCGCGCCATTCTTCTTCTTGTGGAGCGCGAGTCTTCCTGCAGGCAAGTGGCTCTTGTTTAGGAGCTCCTTTGCCAGTGTTCTTGAGCAGACATCTTTTTATATTTGTATCGCCTGCATTCACGTGTTTTTTCGCAGAGTCATTCCATACATTATTTCCACCTCTCTTGTTTCCTCTGCAATTATTTGCTTATTTCTTTCTCTGTCCGCGATCCTGTTTTGTTTCCTGGAAATGAATAAAAAGTTTCTATTTGGGTGTTTTATCTAGTCGGGTTGACGTTATTTTTCTTTTCTTTTGAAAAAAAGTGACGTTCCTGACAAACAGAATAAGATCATTGTGAATTCGATAAAATAATTTGCTATACATTTCGTGTTATCACTGTGTTTTCAGAACTCGGTTTAAACAAAAATCGTTTTCAACGCTTCGTTGAACAATGTGCACCTAACTCTGCCTTTTCGTATAAACAAGACGAATATCGTATATTGCCAGCGCCCGTGTGCACAAAGACGCTCGCGCAAGTTTTGCGCAGCGAAGACCTCTCGAACACAGGCTACTTTATTCGAAACAAAATGGGGGTTGTATTTCTGCTTGTCCAGTTCTAAGTGGGTTAAAGCAGACATCTACGCAACAACACAGTGCAGTGATCTGCGGGAGGAATACGGAATCCCGCGTGCAAAGATGTTTTGTCGTGGCTGCTGACGAGTGTTGGATGTTGACAAATCGTTGGATGTTGACAATTTGTATAGATGTTCATGTATTCTATTATCTACACCATGATTATATAATAACTAAAAATAGAATATTAGTGAAGAAAAAGAACCCAAAATACATTTATATCAATGTTTTCTAGTTCTAAAGTTCGATTCAGGTTATGACTGCCTCCGACTCAGAGGTGGGTGACTCAGTGAGATGGGTCATGCGACGAACGATGATCCACTTTTTGCTCGTATCTAAAAGTCGGAATGGGAACAAGACGAAGAGGGATCGCACGCGGCCCGTGGCCCGTTTACTTCGATACTGCAAAGGCATTCACCTGGAAGCAACCAGAGCACACGGAAAACCACTGATCAGCGCAGTCTGTCTGCAACTTCCAGCCCTCAAACATCAACTTCCATCTCCTTCAGCGCCACAAACCGCATATATGAAACACACCAGGCATATCTCCAGTATCTGGCGAGTACCGGACAGGCTCCCCCTGAATCACTGCCTCGCTAACGCCGTAAGGTATTGCCTTAACGCTCTCCATTACCGCCGTTGGTGTATATCAATAATTCTAGTTGATTACTTGGCGTTGCCAGGGTATTTATCACAAACATCTATTAAGCCGCTCATCGACCCACTCCGCCCTCATTTCATATCCCCACACATCCCTAACCCCCCCCCCCAATTCACTGACAACTTACATCTCTCTCCTCCCTCCTTTCCTCCTTTCCCGCTCCGCCCACTTCAACCAACCCCACTTTCCACCAGCCGGAAAAATCCCGCCCAGATGCACTGCGGTTTGCATTGAAATAAATTTTGTAAAAATAGCATATTTGGGGCAAGAACTTGAATTGCAACTCGCGCTAAGTTTTTCCTTGACCGGTAAAAAGTATTCGTGGAATTTTGAGAGCAATCGCTCGAGAGTTTGAACAGTTTTGTGGAACAAACGCATATACAATACATAAGAACATACATGTTTACATATATCGTAAGTCCATTTTTCCGTACACTTACTGCGAAGTCCATTTTTCCGTACACTTACTGCGAAGTCCATTTTTCCGTACACTTACTGCGAAGTCCATTTTTTCGTACACTTACTGCAAAGTCAGTTTTTCCGTACACTTACTGCAAAGTCAGTTTTTCCGTACACTTACTGCAAAGTCAGTTTTTCCGTACACTTACTGCAAAGTCAGTTTTTCCGTACACTTACTGCAAAGTCAGTTTTTCCGTACACTTACTACAAAGTCAGTTTTTCCGTACACTTACTGCAAAGTCAGTTTTTCTGTACACTTACTGCGAAGTCAGTTTTTCCGTACTCTTACTGCGAAGTCAGTTTTTCCGTACACTTACTGCGAAGTCAGTTTTTCCGTACACTTACTGCGAAGTCAGTTTTTCCGTACACTTACTGCGAAGTCAGTTTTTCCGTACACTTACTGCGAAATCCATTTTTCCGTTCGCGTACTGCAAACTCTTTCCAATCGATCAATAGTAAAGGTAAGTACTAGTTCCCAACCGTGAGTGCTGAAATATTATTACAGGAGATCCGTAGCGTTTATTGTGCATAAACCCCCCTCCGTTGGCGGAGAGGGTCGGGTTGGGGTAAGTTAGAAGAGCGCGGCGTGCGGCGGCAGGGTGTTGGCATGGGATGGGGGGCGGGGCCTGCGACGTGCGAAGAAAGCGAGAGTCGAAGGCGCGGCTTCAGGGCGAAGGGCGGAGGGCGAAGGGCGGAGGGCGGTGAGCGGTGGGCAGAGGGCAGAGGGCAGAGAGCAGAGGGCAGAGGGCAGAAGGCAGATAGCAGAGGGCAGATGGCAGATGGCAGAGGGCAGATGGCAGAGGGCAGATGGCAGAGGGCAGATGGCAGAGGGCGGAGGGCGGAGGGCGGAGGGCAGAGGGCAGAGGGCGGAGGGCAGAGGGCGGAGGGCGGAAGGCGGAGGGCAGACGGCAAAGGGCAGACGGCAAAGGGCAAAGGGCAGAGGGCAGAGGGCAGAGAGCAAAGGGCGGAGGGCGCAGGGCGGAGGGCGCGAGACCTCCCGAGGGAGGGCGCTAGGAGCGTTGCGCCTCCCAGCCAAGGTTGCCGCCCGGCGCGGGCGTTGCTTCCGGCCCAGCCCCCTGGGAGACGTCGTCGCCCACGAGGAAATTCCTGGAGCTGACGCCCTGCACCACAGCGTTCGCCCGTTGCACCCTGGAGTAGGTTTCTTGCACCCTGTTGTGGCGAGGATACTTGTAGAGCTCATTTCCGAAGTGATGTATCCCCAGAAATACAATATTCGAGGAATTAAAGTATTCGCATGTAGCTTTATAGTTCAAGAAAGGTTTAAACGGTTCTCGGGCACCGTTTAACAGAGGTGAAATGCAATTATTAACACTATTTGTCAGCATGATGGAAAATAGTCTGAATACATCGATACGTAAAACTATATACCGGAAATGGATATACGTTCTTTTGAAAATAGTACTGTAATTCCTGTAGTATGTACTGTAATTTTACTGTAATATTGTAGTGTAGGGGTTCCTCGTGGTGTGAAGTCAATAGTACATTTTTTCCCTTTGGGATCGGTCGAATGCCCGTTGATCCCGGAGGAATTTGTGTTAGAAAAATATGATTTCGCGGCAGGTTTTTTCCAAGTTCCCCCGTTTCCCCTCCCATTCATTTCATTATTGATACACCAATTATATCAGATCTCTGTAATCACATAACTATCAAATATATTTGCACAATACTTGCCTACAGAATATTTTTCACTTGCGAGGTAGAAAGGAACTGTTTGATAAATAGACGATCCTCTTTAAAATATTCGACTTGAGTAGGTAAAGAAATAATAATTGCAAACTTAATTTTCAACTTTTAATGCACGGCATTCCAAATACATATTATTAAGGAAGGGTAAATTAAGTATGCAAGTTTCAGTTAATTATTATGTGCCTTTATTTTCAAAATAATGCCCGACTGAGCCGAGTTCAGTAGTTCATTCAGTTAATGTCACTGAAGATGGCAGTGAGAAAAAACCTATTTGCAAAATTAACTTTTGCAAGTTGATGTTTCTGTACTCTTTACTTTTGTATGATTTCTCTGTCATAACATGAACGTAAAAAGTTAATGCTGTTATATCACTATTAAGTAAACACGAATTGAAAATCAGCATTCTTTCCAATCAAAATGTAAGATTTTAAATTCTCAAATTAGAGTAAAATTAGACTGATGAATTATTTCATTTTAATGGTTCATTGCTTAGCTTTAAATATAAACTGGGAATATAAATAAATTTGTAACAACTGTCCAAACACCGACATGGACCAGGTATCCAGTGACGTACCGCTACACCGGAGCAATTTGTACAACCCAATTTGTACAACCCTTACTTTTCAAATACGCGCCAATTTCTCTGGACGCAGTGCCCGCGAGCTCTATTAACTTTGTTACCTTGCCCGCAAACTAGACATGCCTGTTCTTGATTATTCTTCGCTGATTTATAAAATTTTATGTTACCTTAGTGTCCGTCATTTTGTGTCGTTTCAACCGTGAGATCGCTTGTCAAAACTAGTCTCTAACAATCGGACCGTTGCAGCAATCTTAGTTGAGTATGTACAGCTCGTTCCGTTTTATTACCTAATTTTTTTTCAGATCTCATTGAGCAAACGCCCTTTGAATTTCCATTTCCTCGTTTCCCTTAGATTCTCCACAATCTCATTGTAATGTATAGTAAGTAATTCTCTTCATTTGAAATGGTAAGCGTCGACCCACTGCTCGCCGAGTGTTAATTTGGATTCATGAGAAATGAAGTAAACTGTAATTTTGCCGGCGAGAGTAGAACTTTTCCCAACTGCTGTGATCCACTTCACTTCAGATGACTCATGAAGTCATTTTTAGGAAGAGTGAAAAAGCGTGTTGTCGAAGGAACTTAAAGTTGTTAATAAGACTGAAAGAGATAAGATAAAAGAAAGAGGATTCAAATAATTCATTGAAATTGAAGGCTGTGTGCAGGTATTACTGTGAATGTTTGACGAGGAATTTAAACTTATAAAGATTGGTTAATTGTTTTGTGTGGTTTAGCTAACTCTTTGTCGAGGTGAGTTTAGTTTATTATTTTGTTCAGTTTAGTTGGTTGTTTTATTCAATTTAGTTTTTTTGTTCAGTTTTGATCTAATTATTTTTTGAAGAATAAGAAATAATTTATTAATTAATCACTAGTTAGTTTATTTTTGTTTTTGTTAATAAAATTATTTACAGTGAATTAAAATCCTTATTTCAACAAGGATCAGTAAGATTTTATCCAAAACTATACCGTGTGTTGTACAAATTATTATCCCTTTAATTTTTTAAGTGACTATTGTATTTCATGTTTATAAATTAATAATTTATTCATAAGGAAAGATGGTATACATGAAATTTCCGTACTAAAAATGCGAGCCGGCGTTTTATGAATGATCACTGTTATTCGTTTATCATCATGTCCAAAGAAACGCACAGGAATAAACAACAGTCCATGTTAAGTATAAATATGATATTCAAACCAAAACTGAATTCATTTCTGATTGCGAAAAATAAACATTCGTTTTATGACACTAATTGTAGCTGGCGGAAAAAGAATGGCAGAAAGCTACACAAATTTTTAAAAATCTGTGAAGATACTGGACTGAAGCAAGAAGAAAATAATTTTATTATTTATAGTATAGTGCAATAATTGGAGACAAAATAATTAAGTGGATAAGTCCGACAACAACGTCTCTTTTAAAAATATTTATGAAATAAATCGTAAAGAAAGAAACAAAAATAATTTGAACGAGGTTTTCGTTTAGACATTGCTCTCAAATAGTGTATTTGCAAACTAGTTCGTAAATCTTAAAATAGGTTGCGTTTTGAGAGTTTGAGACAGTTTAAAAAAACTAAAATAAACTTTTGAATTGTAAAGTTCACTCAAATTTTCTGTTCGTTTACTTCGCAACCACAATGCGTGACGAGAAACTCGTGCTTGAAGTACCAACGCGAAATGTGCACGAGCTGGCAAAGAGCCACATCAGACCAAGGTCAAATCATTAAAACAAATAATCTTGAACGAACAACACAGCTTAAACAAATCATGAACCGAGTGAGTTACAAAAGGTAATTAATATGGTTTATTAGGATAGCGTAACTTATGACAACACTTTCAAGTCCATAACCTGAAAATTTATTTAAGGGTCGATACAAAGTACCACCAGCTAATGTGCTACTTCGTTATCAAGATAGGTATTATTTCACACTTACCGATCAACGGTGTCGGATTTACGATCAGACCGCGCAGTGGAGCATGTAGAAGGCCAGCGGATGTTCAATGGCATCGCTTATTTCCGATCGCTAACTTTCACACGGCTGGATTTATGAACATGTGCACGGTATCAGCAGCCTTAAACACTTGGTTAGCCCGAAGGCTACTTTCGAAGCGAGACGAGCTACAGCGAGGTAAAGTTCGCGAGCTACTAGATGCTGCTAGTCGTTTGCACGGAGAAATGAAAACAAATGCACAGTGAAAGAAAAATTCACGACACAGAACTTCTATAATATTAAAGATCCCCTATGATTGTTCCCTATGATGTTCAGTATCAGAGAACTTGCATCTTTTGTTCACTGAATCTTTAAGAAAAACTATGTGAAAAAATAGTAACTTTAATTAATGAAAAAAATGTTATTACATTTTAGTTTCAAACAATTTATTGTCTAAAATATTCAATCAAGAAATAATATTTGTTCAGTAAATACAGTTGAAGAGTCGTATTTTCCCTTTCTCTTTAAAATAATTCAGACAATTTTAATATTCAATGAAAGAAAAGCGACAAATCGTGTTTTTATAGGTCGCGACCTCTTTCCGCGTTCTGACTTTCAATTCTCGCGAATTCAGAGTGAAGAAATAAATGGTCTCATAGACAGAAAAGAAGAATGCCTTAAGAATAGGTCATGGATAAAAAATACTCACAATTAATAAGTAAGTAATTGTGTAATAATCGAATTGTATTTCTGAATTCTGTTTTTTTTTAAACTTCAATATCGCGGTTTTATTTTATTTATTTATTTAATTTATTTATTTATTTATTTATTTATTTATTTATTTATTTATTTATTTATTTATTTATTTATTTATTTATTTATTTATTTATTTATTTATTTATTTATTTATTTATTTATTTATTTATTTATTTATTTATTTATTTATTTATGTAATATTGACAAATATTTCTATTAATCGTAGTCATCATTTCAGTTGTATATATTCACTAATTTTTGAATAGCAACATTTTCAAACAGGTGTGAGATCAGTTATGTTGTATTATATTCTGGACTGAAAAAAATGCAAATGATCTGTCTCTATTTAAATTTTAAAAAATAGATATTTGTGATCGCTAGTGAAAATGCAGATGGTGAAGAAGGGACATAGGAAAAAAATAACATATTTCATTGCAATTCAATTTGTCTGTGAATTAAGTCGTGAAAACAGAACCAAATTGTAGGTATTCAAAGAGTAAATAAGTACATTACATTAGGTATAAAATATTACCAGAGAGAATAATTTCTACAGCAAATCATAATTATTAAATAATAATTTAACAACATATATCAAACATTTTGTAATTTTTGAAAAACAAATTGACAGAATATATTCATTTGAAATTAAAAGAAGTAATAGATGTCGATGTGAGATAAACGATAAGACATTACGATACAATATCGTACAAAGAGTATATTTTTCATGCACAGTTAGAAGATTCTTCATATTGCATTGTTCATAAAATATTTTGAGATGATCATATTATTAATTATAACGACAAATATTTGAATTAACAATTTACACCGCATGTTTTCACTTCAGCTTAATACATTTTAGGAAATATATTGAATAAAGTATCTTTCCTCAGGAATTACTATTTTCGTGGTAACTGCGAAATATTACAGAAACGCAAATTCATACAAGGGCATAAAATCAGTGCAAAAAGATAAATTCAAAGGAGAATAGGAATTTCCGAATGTACCAAAGAACGTCAGTAAAATTAAACGAATACAAATTAAATATCGTTTAATAATTCTTATTCGTGGCATTATCTCCATGTTATCGTAAGTCAATCAGTTGAAAGTGCTGAATGTTACCTCTCAAAGCGAGCGGAATTTTTTCCGGCTGTTCGTGGTAACATTATACCGTTGGTCGGAGAGGAGAGTAAACACGAATGCGGCGACGAATGTCTGGGAACATCACGTGCCGAGGGAATTCAAATCAAGTTTGTCTAGGAAAGATAAATGAAGTGCAGTTTCATTGAAAAAGGTTCGAAAAAATCCAGCAATTCCAGTTATTGAGATTTCAATAATGAAGGTTCAACTGTATTAAAAATGAACCATATCGACCATCGTTTACACTCGTCAATGATAATTACAGTGGTATGTGTTTAACGTACAGACGTGTGACGATGTCGGACAGGACAGGGGTGTCCAACTTGCAAGACCTCAAGGGTCAAACTAAATCCTTTAATATGGTTGCGAAATATACTTTCATTACTCGGGCGATCCTCACCTGACTCCCCGCATTGAACAGATCGGCACATTACCCGGCTGCTCTGAAATTGAGGGGGAGGGGAGTGGATTTAGCCAAGCGTAACGATTTTGCATTTCCGAATTTACTTGAAAAAATCCTTAAACTTAACCTATTTTCACATCAATTGGAAAAATTGAACCCCGCAGGGCGCGTGTGATAGGCGCACAATGCTCTCGCCCGGCATAGATGAGAGGGACTTTCGCTTTTGACTAATAACCTTTCGCGGGCCGCAATAAATGGCACCGCGGGCCGTAGTTCGACAACCCTGACATAAGAGATTATGTGTGCATTGCTTAGGAATGAATAAGTGACTAAACATTATATTGGTTTCGGACAACTCAATGTTGGTTGGGTGGTTGGTTGTTAGTGATTCCGACTACGTCAACTACCGAGGTCACTAGTCCCGTTACTGTAGTGAATGCGTTGCTTCATTAAGTGACGGTGATCTTCTTCCACTGGATGGCGAGATCCGGCGCCGACCTACCGTCGGCTAGCGGTGTTCCCTTCAACCAGGTATGTCCAACCAGCAGGGCACTACCCCACCCCGGACAAGTTCTAAGACCCCGACCGGTCTCCCAGCATGTGTGGTAGTGTAGTGCATGCCAGTGTAAGTGTGCGTAAGGAGTAAGGATATGTCAAGGAAGAGGAAGGAAAGATTGCGTGCGATCTGTGCCCTTTTGTTAGGGTACTGTTCCAGCATTCGGTCGGTATTGATCGGAGAAACCACGGAAAACTGCGCAGCATGTAAGTGTGTATGTGTGTTGTAAGAGAGAGTATGGGGAAATGAACTGAAGAGATATCAAAGCAGAGAAAGGAAAGAACGCGCGCAATCCACGCTCCGTTTGCTAGAGAACAGGTCCACGATTCATATTGGCACTCTCCTGGTACAGATCAGAGATACAACGTAAAAGTTCTGTTCAGAGCAGCCGGTCACAAGAATTCTCTTGCCAAAAAGAGACTGAATTCCACCCGGCTCTTGTTGAGAACTCGTCACCGTCGGGAGTCGAACTGGAGGACCTCCCGTCAGAAACCCAGCATGGGTATCAACTGTGGCTCTGTACTATCTCTGCAGGTTTTTTTTTTCTAGGGCTTGTATCCAGCCAACAACCGGTTACCCTTTACGCATATTCGACCATACACTAGACCAACACACATGCGGGCTTCTCTGATCTGGGGTCAGCAGAACGCGAGGCCCTCCTTGACAACACATACAAAGTTAACGGACAAACAACCATTCCCAAGACGAGACTCGAACCCGCGACCCTTCGGACCGAAGCGCTGAGTCGATACTCGCTCTTCGCCATCGCGGCCATCCAGGTGGGCTCTACAGCATTGATGTTCGAATTATAAATGTTCAACTGTACTACGAGTAAAAAAAATAACCCGAATCGTTGGCTGTTTACTCACGTCAATGGTAATGCAGCGGTAGTATTTATCTACCATACGGACGTGTGCCAATATCGAATACGTGACGGTGCGTGCATTGCTTATGCATGGGAATCGCCGCGCCGATCGCCCGGCCAGACAATCCGCGGGGGCGGGGGGCGTCGCCCGCGGCGAGGCGCGTAACGCGGCGGCGGCCGGGCGAGACGCACGCCCCCGACCTCGCCCCCGGCGCAGCGGGGCGCCCAACAGCGCGCGGGCGGGGGGCCGGGGCGGGGAAGGAGGGGAGGGGAAGCGACAGGCACGCGGCACTTGCAACCTCGCCGCTTCCCGTTGCGTTCGCACCGCACTCTGCCGGCCTAGGTGGCTCAGGGAATCCGTGGATGTCACTGCAGTGTCTGTGTACGGGAGGTTCTGGGGTTCCAGTTCCAACGGTGGCAGGGTTTTCGACATCGTACATCGGGAGCGGTGGCTCAGTGCATCAACTGATGTCATTGCAGCGCCTCTAACCGGGAGGTCCTAGGTTCGAGTCATGACGGCGGCAGGATTTTCGACACTAGCTTTTCAGCTAGGTCGAATTCAGTCGCTGTCTGGAGGAGAATTCTAGCGGCCGGCTGCTCTGATCGGTAGTTTTCCGTGGTTTCTCCGATCAACACCAGGCGAATGCCGGAGCAGTACCCTACCAAACGCGCCACGGACCACGCGCGATCTGTCCTTTCTCTTCCTTGTCCTATCCTCTCCCCTTACACACACACACACACTTACACTAACATGCACTACACTACCGCATATTCCGGGAAGCCGGTCGTGAGCTTAGAGCTTGTCCCGGCTGGGGCGGTGCCCCGCTGGTGGGAGAGTCCTGGTTAGGGGGAAACCCCACTACCCGACGGTAGGTCGGTGCCGGATCTTGCCATCCAGCGGGGGAAGATCACCGCGCATATTCCGAGAAAAAACATGCACTACACTTAAGGGGACTAATGACAAAGCAGTTGACGTGCCCGGAAACACGAAAAAATCAAATCAAATCTAACCGGGAGGTCCTAGGTTCCAGTCCCGACGGTGGCAGGATTTTCCACAATAGCTTGTCAGCTAGGTCGAATACAGTCGCTACCTCGAGGAGGATTTTGGCTGCCCGAGCAGTACTCTAATAAAGGGTCATGGACCTCGCGCGATCTTTCCTTCCTTTATAGACTCCTATCCACACACTCATATGCACCACATTACCGCACATGACGGGAGACCTGTCTGGAGCGTAGTGTTTCCCTGGGGCAGTGCCCTGCTAGAGGGAGAGACTGGTTGGGCTGATGTATAGGGCGGCGCCGAATCTCAACGTTCAGCTGTGAAAGAACATCAGATGATAAAACACGCACTTCACTCACGGGACTAATGGCCTTAGCACTTGACGCCGCTGTAATCACAAGTCAATTTATCATTCTTCTACACAGCATCATTTTATGCATTGACCAACAGTTGTAGAAACGAATAAGAAATGCATTTATTAATAGCGGTGTACTTTTCAAAATTTTTACGTTTGTTCAGGTAGCGTATTGGTGTAATCCTGTAATTATCCGTATAATTTAAATTATCAATTTGGCCACCTCACTACATTTCACACTCCAATCGTTATATCTTTTCATGAAGCAGGAGTATGTGCTTCATAGTACTGTACTCTCTATCCCGAAAACGTTTCTGTTTCGGTCACTTTTACAAATCTGAAAATTGGTATAACTTGTAGAATCTCCACCGTATTTGATAGTGACAGGATTTCCGATACTATCTTGTAAAGATTTGTAGTGTTATTGGTAAAACAATTACATAATAAGTATTCCGAGGACAATATTAAGAATTGATGTAGTTTCTTAATGCCTATTAACAATTAATAAAAGATCAAGACACGTTATCACTCGTAATCAATCATTAATGATTAATGATGAAATACCTACAACTTACAAGATTACCAGTGATGATTATGTGTCTTGATCTTTTACCTGAGGGTTTTCTTAAATTTGAGAAAACATCCGTCAGGAAAAGAGGTAGTACTGAACATATAATTTGTTTTCTTTCTTTTCAAAATAAAGTCGTAATTGTTTGATAATTAATATATGATGAAATATAAAAACTATTCTTTAAAATTGTAGTTCGTAATTGTATATCCAGTGTATATACTGACGATGAGTATTTTTGAACAAAAGATATCATGTGTCTTAATTGAAAGTTAATTTTATAACTATTTTCCGCTTTATCTTCTACGGAAACTTTGTTGTTCTCTTCAAGTAGTTTCTTTATTATTAGATAAATGTGTTTCTATTTGTTTCTAAATGTATTTACGACAAAGAAATTTTTAAAAAAATATTCGGAAAAGCATTTTTTTGTGAATTGAGTACAGACTTGCCAGTCAAATCTGGCTCAAAATCACGCATACGTCAAGATTGTTTTAGTGCTACCCTAAGGTAGCTGTAATATATTTCTTAGAATTCTTTTTATCACGACAAACTTACTATTTTATTAGTCATCTCAAAGCTTCGACTCAGGATATTAAGACCCAATATTCCCTCTACCGACCGAAAGAGGAAAGAAAGGGGCCGGAGCAGGGCTTGAAGAAAGTTGTTGATTAATGGGACCCACCCCCTCACTGCACGCACACAGGTTTTCCCGGAACAAGAAAAGAATTTCCATTAACATTCTACGCACACCGTGATCTTCCGCGCGCTTAATCTGCGAAGTGGTGCTGACACATTAAAATTCATCTTCCCCGAAACACGTAACTTCGTTTTGGTTTAAAGGCGAAGACCGCACATCCCCGGAGATTCGCATTCAAGCCTACATGTAAGTAAACTGCGTCTGAGTGTTCGGCCCAGGCGTTGACTCGTTCGTTACTCGCTCGGAGAAAAAGATGTTATTGCAGGCGTTGTTGATGGGAAACTCGCCATTTTGTTTGTATTCTTCCAAAACATTATTATTATTATTATTATTATTATTATTATTATTATTATTATTATTATTATTATTATTATTATTATTATTACTATTATTATAACTATTATTGTCACTATTATTTTACTATTATTATTTAAAAATAAGTACAAGATGGCGACAGAATGGTCGGGAACACTCGATCGATTAATGAGTGTTTCCGTGAGAGTCAACTGCTAAGGTCATTCATCCCGTAAATATAGTGTCTGTTTTTGCCGGGGAAGCACGTAACGTGGATTCGGTGGTTATAACGGTTAACGGATTCGGTGGTATAATGATTAGCGTCCCGGGCTGTTGTACCCAAGTTTGCGGGTTCAAACCGAACCGAAGCTGTGGATTTGTAAGGACGAAAACATCCTTCGTACGCTTTCCTTCGTAGGGGAAGTAAAGCCGGCTGTTCCATGTAGTAGATTCACTGCATGTAAAAGATCCTCAAGCCTAAAAGAACCCTCTGAGCTAAATTCAAATTGCCCGTTTCGTCGACAGGATTATACCTTCTTTCTCCGCTAAATGATGAAAGGAGCGTAGTGAAATGCCGTGGTCAGACGGAAGAGCGGATCCGATGGCCTGAGTCTCGCCACGTCAAATAAGGCATTTAACTAACGTGGAATGGTGAGACCCGTCGCCGATGTACATGTCAGTTCACGGGATGCCCCCACGGGTTGCCCCCAACCAAGTATCTCCTACCATTGAAGCAACGCCCCCAACCTCTAAACTCACGACTGGTCTCTTGACTTGTGTAATAGTGTAGTGCATGTAAATGTGCGTGAGTCGAAGTAAGAAGTGGAATCAGGTGGAAGGGAAGCAATGGAGGAAATTTCGTAGACTACTCCTGATCCCTCGTCTGGGACCAGCGAGACGTCATTCGACGTCTTTCAATCTGCAGGTAGGGAACTGGTCATTTTTCGTTCCCTTCTAAACTATTCTTTAATTCAAATAAATAAGTAAATATAAATTAAATTAACCAATAATATATCAACAACGTCGGCCACGCTACACTTAGCGAGTTGCATCCCATCGCGTCGAATCGCGTCGCATCGCCTCGCCTCGCATGGCGTCGCGTCGCGTCGCGTCGCGTCGCGTCGCGTCACGTCGCATCACGTCCAATCGCATCGCATCGCATTGCCTCGCGTCGCATCGCGTTGAATCGCATCGCCTTGCGTCGCGTCGCATCCCATTGCATCGCATCGCATCGCATCGCATCCCATCGCATCGCCGTGCATAGCTTCGCATCGCGTCGCATCGCATCGCATCGCATCGCATCGCCGTGCATAGCTTCGCATCGCGTCACATCGCGTCGCGTCGCGTCGCGTCGTGCCGCTCGTGCGGACGCGTCGCGTCGTGCAGACGGCCGGAGGCGCGGCGCACGCAGCCGCGTGCCGGGGCGACCTCTCCGCGGGAGGCCCCGTCCGTGCGCGCCGCGCCGTGTCATCGCCTGACCGCGTTATTTATGGCGCCTCCACGACTTCGCTCTTTCTGCTTTGCGCCCTTCCTCCCACGCGCCTGCATCCCTCGTCTTTTTGCTAAGATCACTCTCTCATACTTCAGTGACTGCTCCGGTTCGTAAAGCATTCCATCTAGTCCTGATCTTTTCTCCACTACTCTTCTCTTCGGCTTGCTCTTTCTTAAGCTCTTCCTTCTCATTTTTCGTCTGCTCTTGCGTCTTCTTCTCTTTACCATCCTCCGATTTCTTCCATTCTTAGCTTTATCATTTGCCTCTCCTCTTCTCCTTGGTTTCCTGTTTTTTATGGTCTTTCTCCTCATTTTTCGACCTCTGTTCTTGTATCTTCATTTCTTTACATCCTCCACTTTCGCCCTATTCCATCTTACTTCTTCTCTTGCTTCCCCACCTACTTCTTCCCAACCTCTTTCTTCTCGTCTCCCCCTCTTTTGCTTTTCTTTCTAGAAATAGTGGTCAGTGACGACTGATTTAGAGTGAATAAAAGAACTTTGTTGAAAACTTATGAACTATTCATATTTTATACCGAACGTCCGGAACATGAATCACAAATGTCCTTGATTCTGACACACAGAGCATTGGACGCTCTATAAAATTCTTGTCATATCCCGTACCATTCCCCGGAATTCTAACAATTCTCCTTCCTTCCACTCTGCTCGCATTTGTATTTGATTCAGTTCCCTCTACTTCCCTTTTCACCTCTATCATTTCTCATCTTCCCAGTCCTTCCGCTATCACTCCTTGCCTCTCAAGAACGTTTCCACTATCACAGTCCTGTTTACCGGACCTTCCTCCCCTCGAACTTCTCCGAATCCGCTGGCGACGTGGCTTTCTAGCCCCCTACGGCGAGGCTGTCCTCATTCAGCATCTTGTCAGGCCACCTCCTCCTCAAAGACGGCTGGTCGGAGTTGGGCGGGAGGGGAGGTCAGGGCCGTGGAGGAAGATATAGGTGCAGAGGGCTGGGCTATGAGGGAGGCAAGAGTGGGGGTTCGGCGGAAGGGCGGCGGCGGTGACGGGATGGAGACAGTGAGCAGGGGTGGAGGCGTTGCCCAGCAAGGCGAGGGCAGGGTGGATGAGTTGGGGAAAGCGAGGGCGGGGCAGTGTGGCTGGGGGCGAGGCGGGTCGAATGGAGGCGAGGCAGAAAAAGAGACTTGCAAGGCGGGGCGGTGGCGGGGCGAGGTGGGGACAGCGTTAAAGGGGCGGGCGGGATCGGCGCGGGGCAGTTGCGAGACGGGGTCTAGGTCGAGAGAGGCGCAAGCCATGGTGGCTGCGGAGCAAGGCGAGAACAGGGCTGAAGAGTACGGGGTGGCCCAAAGCGGGGATGGGGCATGAGGCGGAGGGCGAGGCGGGGACAGGATGAAAGGAGCGGTGACGGGGAGAAGTGGGGAAGGGTCAAGAGGTGGCGCTGCAGGGCGGGGAGGGGCGAGGCGAGGCTAGGCGGGAGCTGAGCAAGGTGGGGTGTGGGCCGGGGCAAGAAGGGGCCAGAGCTAAAGGGGGCGAGTCCTGGTCGGGGGAAGCGGGGTCGGGGCGGGTTGATGTGGGAAAGGGTCTAGAGGAGGCGCTGCAGAGCGGGGCGGGGCGGGGCGAGGCTAGGCGGGGTGGCGCAAGGAGGGGCCAGAGCTAAAGGGGGCAAGTCCTGGTCGGGGGAAGCGAGGTCGGAGCGGGGTTGATGTGGCAAAGGGTCTAGAGGGGGCGATGTGGAGCGAGGCGGGGACTGGGTGGGTGGTGGGTGGGTAGGGCCTATCGCCAGGGAAATCTCGAGTCGCGTGCGCCGCGCAGGGAGGCCCTCGGATTGGAGTCGCCGGCGCCGCGCCGCGCCGCGCCTTGTCTCCATGCGACGCGACGCGGTGCAGAGGGTTCCCTCGCGAGGGATGGTCGCGGGCCGCGCTGGGGAAGCCCTCGGCTACAGGCAACGGCCTTCGGGCTTGCGTTGTTGCCGACAAGAGACGGAAAAGAAACTAGGCGCTACAACAGCCGACACTTTCTCGCATTATTTCTCTATTTCCAATTTTTCAAAGGTTCAGAGTTCAATTGATTGATTGATTGATTTTTTCGTGTTTCCGGACACGTCAACTGCTTTGGTCATTAGTCCCGTTAGTGTAGTGCATGTTTTTTCTCGGGAGATGGCGGTGATCTTCCCCCGCTGGATGACGAGATCCGGCGCCGGGCAGCGGGCATCCGAGAGCGGGGCACCGCCCCGGCCGGGACAAGCTCTAAGCTCCCGACCGGTCTCCCGGAATATGTGGTAGTGTAGTGCATGTTAGTGTAAGTGTGTTTGAAAGGGCAGAGGATAGGACAAGGAAGAGGAAGAACAGATCGCGCGCGGTCCGTGGCCCGTTTGGTAGGGTACTGCTCCGGCATTCGCCTGGTGTTGATAGGAGAAACCACGGAAAACTACCGATCAGAGCAGCCGGCCGCTAGAATTCTCCTTCAGAATGCGACTGAATTCGACTTCAGAGTTCAAAGAAAATGAGATCTGTGTCAGTCTCTTAAGCGTTCCTTGTTCCATCCGCCGAAAAAATTTGGAGCGGTTTCGGAGACAATGCGTTTTTTTATAAATTGATTGATTTCAAGCATAAATTACGCAAAAATTACTCGTTTTTTTCACAAAATACTACATGACATTTTTAAAAAGCTGATTTTTTTAGAACAGATTCTGTTTAAAGTTTTTATTTCGAAGTTTTCTTAAGTGCAAGAAGGTAAAAATGAGACCCAACGTAACATTTTATTGTGGCATCTGAAGCACTTGGGTATTTTTTTTAATAAGTTAATGGAATTTTCACCGCATTACGATACACCACATTAACTAAGCTATGCTTCCTCCGTACGTAAAGTCGATCTGCAACAAATGGGAGCCGTTTTTGAGCTATAATTTTAAATAAACGGATTTGGAAAATAATATTTAAAATGAGTAATTTTTTTTACAATTTTCATTATATCAACAAACAACTTGTAGAATGTGTACTTGCGAGCCTTTAACTGTTTCGTTTCATAGACTTGGAGAGCCTAGGCACAGATTCCAAGTTGGGCGAATTTTTTACAATGAAATAATTGGATCAAAGAAGTCACTGCTTGGATGACAATGTTAGAGACTGCTTGATCTGATTGGTTATTGGCTTGCTTTCCTCCAACCAAAACCAGGTGGGGACGGGGAAATTCCTTCAGAAATAAGCTATAGATCACGAATGATTCTAGATACGCTTTGACACGATTTGATAAAAGAAGTTTAGTCCATTTTTCAAGGAATTTTAATAATGTTTATCGATACTTGAGTAAAATACCTACCAAAAAAATATCTTTTCAAATTGTGAGAACCTTATGTAGATCCTAAATGATCAGGCTGTCGGAACGAGACGGATGGATGACGAAACATAGGAAGAACGAGGGGTGTTCAATAATATAACGACCTAAATAAGAAAAAGATTGTAGAAATGAATATATTAATTACTGTTTTATGAAATTCACTTAGAACTCAATAAACTTTGAGTCTTCTCCTGGAACGATGATTACCCTTGAAGAAGAAAAAAAAATCGGCAGCTCCGCAAACCAGACACACTACTGTCTTCATCGCTCAAGAAATTCTCTTTCCTCAAATTTTTTTTATGCATTTCAGAACAGAAAATAATCGGAGATAGCCAGATCAAGTCTGTAGGGTGGATCCGAACCCGCAGGCTCAGATGGCGGCATGCGATTTGGCTGCCACGTGCACCGGTGGGTTGTCGTGAAGGAGCAGCATGTTATACACATCGATTCACTTGCCACAGTCTCACTGCTAATGTTATAATTGCAATGAGCTGAAACTACACGCGCAGCATGTCAAGGCACATTGCCGACGCCAATACGCCCCGTGTCACGACATATGGCCATGTCATGTAATATGCGTCATGTCAAGACTACTTGTTACGATTTCCCAATTGTTGCACGTCACTATGAGAAAGAATATTATTGAACGGTCTCCGTACCAATAGCACCAAACACATTTGATTTGATTTATTTGGTCAAAAAAACAGTAAAAACTGTACATGACGTATGGGGGAGAAGAATATTTGCGTACGTTATCTTGAGTACCAGAATCTCATCCCAACATTTTAACAATTAGTAGTTGTTGAATAGTTGAATAAATAGTTGAAAGTTAAAACATTAATAGTAATAATAATAATAATAATAATAATAATAATAATAATAATAATAATAAAATTTAGAAAAGAGGGAGATTATCAACATTTGAAAAACTAGACATATTCCTTCCCGATTTAAAAAAAAAACTATTTGCAACGATGAACTGCAGATTTGATTTTTCTGCATTGCTAACAATATAGTAGCTCCCTCTCAGCTCCACTCCTTCCACTTCAAGCAAAAGGACAGCTCAATAAAACGTGCGGATAGTGAAGCTACATTTAAGTCCAGAAGCAAAACAAGGGGTCATCTGAGAATTTGCTCAATGGTTCAGGGAAACTGGACAAAAACCTGATCAAGATGGGGTCATTGACCCGGAAGTTGAAGTACATTACATATTACAGGCATATTAAGTCTTTTTTAAGAAATAATACAAAACAAATGTAAACTAATCCATTATATATCACTGTTTTGTTAAAATAAACATTATTTTTCTTTTTGATGATCAGTATCAGATCAGTTTCATGGCCAGGGAATCCAAACTGCTTATCTTCGTCAAAATATCAGAGTGCAGTGCTGCACTAATTAATGTATAATAATAATAATAATAATAATAATAATAATAATAATAATAATAATAATAATAAGAAGAAGAAGAAGAAGAAGAAGAAGAAGAAGAAGAAGAATAATAATAATAATATAATTAATCATATACAGCCTGTCAAACATATTTGTTTCATTCAACATGACGTCAATTTCAATACTTTTTCATTATATTTAGGATACTGTGAGACATTTATTTTGTTGAAAAAATGAATCAGGAAGCTTTATTATTTTCACGGTGTCTTTAAAAATAATAAAACAGGTAAAAGTCTCAATATTGAAGTCAATGAAAACTTATAAGATACAGCTTCAAAATTTGCGTATTTTTTCGTATTTTCAGTTATATTCTCGATCCCTGCTGAAGCCACTATCTAATCTAACGGGAAGCAAAAAGGAGATCTTCGATAGTAGAGTCCCGGTCTGCACTCACCGGGGAATTGCACCTTAACATCCGAGCACAGTTCAGTAGTTGGTCATCAGCAGAAGTAAATTGCCATAAATCTCGTGAGTCGACAGTTGCCTTGTTAGAGTCTGTGCAGCTGTAGAAGCGACTGGAAATCCTTTGTCCGAGACAACGTATTGCTTTTGTTTTGTCTCTCGTGCGAACATTCACAGATTCTCGTAACGGAGCACTATACCCTGGATTTGATAAAAAAAAAGTGATGGAGAAGACTAAAATGTAAAATAACATTTTATTTAAGCAGAAGTATGACATATCCTTTTAATTCGGTAACTTTGGAATACGAATTGATCCGAAATTTAGTCTGTATTAAAGGGAATGAAAGTAAAATTGTTTTGTTTTTTTTTTATTTCAATGTATGTTACACCATATTACATTAAACGAAATTGTATCAGTTATATTGACGCATTCATTGCTGAGGAGGTATTCTTATGCAGTAGATATCCTATTATCAGACACTCTATTATACGAATTTTCAATTATCCGAAACAATTTTGAAAGAAAAAATTAAAAACGAAAAATACCAAAACTGGAAGAATACAAGTAGCTTACGTAATATGTCTTCTTCAAATATTTCCTAAACCGTTTCGTATACTGAGGTTCGCTAATAATTGAGGTGCACTTATCCTAGAACTGCTTTTTAATTAATAGACACCGCCAAGCTTTCGATTTTTTAATGAAACCACACCGTCTTCTTTAGGCCGTGAAAATGAGCATAAAGGGACGAGTTAATAATCTGTATAATGCGCCGTATTAAATACCTACCATTTTTATAAATGCGGAATTTTCATGATTCACGGTGACTTAATCTTGTTATCCACCAATGGTGCCTCGCTTAGGTTACGGAGATGCCCAACACCCGGATAATCCCAGAACTCTCATCATATGTTAGGAATACGTCTTTTAGATTTAATGTCATTCAGTAATGAAGATATTGGTGCAATAACATTGTACGAAATCATTTTGCTATGTTTGAAATAATTTTGAAATCAATGAGCACCCATGAAATGCTTTCTTTTGCATCTAGTTGCTAGAGAGGCAGCGTACTGCAATGTATATTTTTATCATGGGAAGTGACGATGTTCTCCCCCCGCTGGACCTAAACGTCAACTTGGGGGGGGGGGGAGGGTTCTGCACCCAGGTAACTGCCACCAGCAGAGAACCGCCCCATAGGCTCTAAGCTCCCTATTGATGCTCCGACGAGTTTGGTAGTACAGTGCATGTAAGTATAAATGAGTGTAAGTAAGGAATGAGAATAGGACCAGAAAGATAGCGCGCGGTCCGTGACCCGTTTGTTAGGGTGCTGTTCAGGCAGTCACGTGGTTTGATCGGAGAAACCACGGAAAACTACAAATCAGAGCAGCCAGTTGCTAATATTCTCCTCCAGACAGCGGCTGAATTCGACCTAGCTATGTAGCTAGTGTCGAAAATTCTGTGGCAGTAGGGACTCGAACCCTAGGACCTCCCTTTCAGGATTATAAAACCATCTTTATTTCACGAAAAATTACGCGATATTTCACGCAAAATTAAACGAGAACGACTCATATTTCAAAAGAATTGTGCATGACCTTATCTAAAAATTCAATTTTGAAGAATAGATTTTATTTACAAAAAATAGCATCTTCATTATTGTAGTTGTAGGATGTCGTCGAAAATAGTTTGAAGTATTGCAATTTTCAAAAATCCAGAAAATTCACCGAAAACGAAGCATGCGTCGTTTTATAAGCGTTTTTGTTCTATCCGAGAGAAAGTAAAAAATTTAGAGCCATTTTTGAGAAAGATTTAAGATGTTAAGTCTTCATATAATATACCGCCAAAATCAAAATATTCCTTTCAAATTCAAGGGGCCAACTCCGTGCTCAGCCAGATCGTTCGGGGAATATAGGTTTTGGTGAAAATCCTGCTTACCGTTCCGTCTCTTGCATTGTTCATAGACGAACGGATGGACAGACAGACGGACCGTCGTTTTACCGTTAACCACTTTTTTGTTATCTGGGACCCACAAAACGTAAATATGACTATACAACGAATTAGAAGAAGTTATGTACTATAAACAGGAACAAGATGGTTCCATTTTTCTGGTATCAGTGACCCACAAAACAAGTTTTTCGGTTGCAAAATCGCCATGTTATAGTTTTTCTTGACTGTCCGGGAGACGCTACATTCTAGGCGCAGATACTAATGTTTCCAGCGTCATGCTGCAACCTTCCTCATGGCGAAATGCGAGGAATAAAAATTAAAGATGTGTTGATATGTATTAAGGAAAAAAGATGTTGAAAAATATCAGACCTCTCCGCATTCTCCGTCGCATACGTTCCGTTTAGTGAAATCAGCGTATCGGTATCAGGAGACATTTGTTCACACTAATCTATATATTTAAAAAAATAAGGTATTCTGCAATGGCTTCGTTTAGAGCTTCTACTGAACCGATTGTTGTATTTTTTCTTTTAAATTAAAAAATATGATCTCTAGATGTGTTATCATATATTGTTTGTGTTGATTCACCAACATTTACGGTGTAAATTAATTAATTAAATCATTCTTTAATAGTACGCTTATCAATAGTCAATTATTTTATTTCAAAGGGTGGCAGTTTCAAAATCGATATACATGATTCCACGATGCTTGATGTTTTGTTTTGATTGTTGAGATTTGTTTACAATTCATCAAGGTTTTGTTTCAGTGTAATAATTGCTTTGTGGTGTTGACAGTTTGCATGTATTTGCTTCTGTGGTGTATTTTGTAGAGAACACAGTGGGTTTTGCTCGGTTGTACTTTAGTGAAGTTGTTTACAGGTTATGTCGAATTCCGAATCGTTGTCCACCCGCCCCAAAAGATGCAAACGTACATTAACTGGACGCAGGGAAAGAGAAAGTCAACGTAGGTGTCGTGATAGTGAGATCATTTGGTTTTCTATTGGGTCATTGTCTATGAAATTTCAGTTTTGTTCTGCTTTGTACTTTCCATGTGAGAGAAATTCTGCAAACGATTTACTCTGGGTTGCTTAAATGGGAAAATAAGTTTACCTTCGAGTAATATGCCAGAAGAAATCAAACAGTTGGTAATAGGAGATGATGACACAACAAAAAACTTTAGAAATAATATCCTTCAGTACAATAGTGCTATATCTTTTGTGCTGATATTGCATTGCCACCTGGTCATGGGCCATACGTGTTCAAAATGTTTGGAACTCATCACCGAATATCTTCGTTATACCCTCAAGATCCAAACAATGCAATATATTGTGAACATTAGTCTGGGTACAGTATTATACAATTATCTCAGATCTCACCGTCAAATTTTGACGGGTTCTCACTCGTCTATATATTTAAAAAAAATAAGGTATTCTGCCATGGCTTCGTTTAGAGATAGATTAGAAAATACTGAACCGATTGTTGTATTTTTTCTTTTAAATGAAAGAATATGATCCCTAGATGTGTTATCAGATATTGTGTGAGTTGATTCACCAACATTTACGCTGTAAATTAATTAATTAAATAATTCTTTAATAGTACGCTTATCAATAGTCAATTGTTTTCTTTCAAAGGGTGGCTGTTTCAATATCGATATACATGAGTCCGTAGATATGAGTCCACGCTGCTTGATGTTTTGTTTTGATTGTTGAGATTTGTTTACATTTCGTCAAGGTTTTGTTTCAGTGTAATAATTGCATTGTGGTGTTGACAGTTTGCATGTATTTGCTTCTGTGGTGTATTTTGTAGAGAACATTCGCACAGTGGGTTTTGCTCGGTTGTAATACTTAAGTGAACAGGTTTACAGGTTATGTTGAATTCCGAATCGTTGTCCACGCGCCCCAAAAGACGCAAACGTACATTAACTGGACGCAGGGAAAGAGAAAGTCAGCGTAGGTGTCGTGATAGATGTCATTTCATTTTCTATTGGGTCATTATCTATGAAATGTCAGTTTTGTTCTGCTTTGTACTTTCCATGTGAGACAAATTCTGAAAACGATTTACTCTGTGTTGCTTAAATGGGAAAATAAGTATACCTTCGAGCAATATGCCAGAAGAAATCAAACAGTTGTTTATAGAAGGTGATGACACATCAAAAAACTTTAGAAATAATATCCTTCAGTACAATAGAGCTCTATCTTTTGTGCCGATATTGCATTGCCATCTGGTCATGGGCCACACGTGTTCAAAATTTTTGGAACTCATCACAGAATATCTTCGTTATACCCTCAAGATCCAAACAATGCAATATATTGTGAACATTAGTCTGGGTACAGTATTTTACATTTATCTCAGATCTCACTGTCAAATTTTGACGGGTTCTCACTAGTTTATTAATTAATTTTAAGACTATTTTTTTCATAACGTCACAATCGTATTGTAAACGACCGTGATTGAGTGCCTATGACTGAGTAGAAAAATTATATGGTATTTTTTCTCCGTACATCTTGTGGTCTTGCGACGGAAAAAAGACAATCTTCCTGACTGAAAAACCCTTATTCCTGAGTCTTGGTATGGGAAAAGTGGATAAATCTTATATCTATATTTAGTAAAAAACTTGCTCAAATATATTGTGTAGTCATAATCCAAGTTTTATGGGTCCTTTTTTACCGAAAATCGAATGACGGCAAAACGGCAGTCTCTCCGTGAGTCCGTCCGCCTGTGTGCCCGTTGGTCTTACCTGCCTTGGTCAATGATAGCACCTCAACCCTTCAGACGATTTTCTCCAAAATTGATATTCCATCTTAACGAACCCAAAGCCCTGCGAGTTGGAAACGGGTATTTTGATTTCTGAGAGTATTTTACGGGAAACCTCAACATTTTCTAACTTTCTCAAAAAGGCTTCAAATTTTTGGATTAAACTTTGTTCTCCAAAAGCACAGAAAGCATTTAAAAGAACAGCACAGGTCTCTTTATTTTTGAATTCCCATATTTGTAGAAAGTTGTAAAAATTTTAAATATTTTTCCCGCGTCTTCCTTCAACTACAATTTTTAAGATAGATATTTTTTTCTAAATGACATCAGTTCCTTAAAGACAGATTATGAAATAACGTCATGTTCAAGTTTTCGAAAATATGAATAGTTTTCACGAAATACGCGCAATTTTTAAGAATGTTTTTGTCACAAACTACTCAAATGTTTTCTTACAATTTTCTCCCCGAATGTATCAAGGAACTAAAAAGTCTGTAAAATTTTAACAATTCAAAAGTACAATAATGAAGATAAATATTTGTGTCTTAAATGCAATCTGTTCAGCAAAGTCATTTCTTTAACAAATGTGAAGTACATATTAAAAAAACAGTAGTGTTCACGACGTTTCTGCTTAAAATTAATGCAATTTTTAAAAAAAATTTTCGCAGAAACCTCTCAAATGTTGTTCATCAATTTTTTCACGAATAGAAAAAGGGATGCTTAAAATAATGAAACATATATAATTTTCGTTGATTTCTCTGAATTTTCGAAAATTACCAAAGTTAGAAATATTGCGAGAACGAGAGTTATTTAGCACGTCTAGTTTACGATGGCGAAAGAAAGTTTTTCTCTGATATCAAGAGCGTTCGCCAAGCTAACTTGCAATATCTATGCCCAGTCATAGACACAGAGATGTGCAGTGTATTACACACGTAAACGTTCCATCCCAGAGTGCAATCAACAGAGGAGGGGGTAAGTCCCACGTGTCTGGCAGCGGCGGCCGCCACACGCGCCGAGCAACCAGAGCGGCGCCCGCGGCGACCGCGCCTTTGATCGTAACGATACAGCTTCGGAAATTGGGTTAGCGCCAATAAATCCAATAGGAAGCGCGGCGATCGCGCCGCCCCCTCCCCTCCCGCTGCCTCTTGCATCAGACCACGCCCACCCGCTGCAGGCCGCATCCGCTCCCGTTGACACGTCTGCCTCGCGACCCCGCCTGACCTCCCGCGACCTCCGCCGGCATCGCCAAAACTCGTCCTCATTTTGTCGCTGTGATTTCGCTCGTCCCACTCGTCCCACATCGCCGTTCGCCGCAAACTGCACCCGTACGCCACCGTACCGGTACATTTTAACGATTGATTAGTAATTGCTGGTGCGCCAACTGCTAACGTCATTAGTCTCGTAAGTGTAGTGTATGCGTCCTCCTTGGGAGGTGGTGGGTATCTTCTCCCATCGGATGGTGAGATCCGGTGCCGTCGGCTAGCGGGGTTTTCCCCAACAATCTCCCACAGCGGAACTCCGCACCAGCCGGGCGAGCTCTAAGCTGCCGACCGGTCTCCCGGCATGTGTGGTAGTAATAAGTAGTAATAGCGGAAGTGTGTGTAAGTAAGGGGTGAGGATAGGACAAGGAATAGAAAGGAAAGATCACATGGTCAGTGGTACTGTTTGATATTTGCCTGATGTTGAACAGAGAACCAGGCAAAACTACCGATCAGAACAGTCGGCCACTAAAATTATTTTTCCAGACAGCGATTGCATACAACCTAATTATCTAGCTACTTGCAAAATTCCTGACACGGTCGGTACTCGAACCTAAGACCTAAAGATTAAAGGCTACAGTGACATCAGTTGGAGCCCAGAGCTACCTCTCCCGGTATTGTTACATGGTAAAGGAAAATTCAGGGTTGATAACATATCTCGTGGTACTCCATAATATGAATTAAGAAACAACCAAACCACAACAATGAACATTTTAATATTTATTAAAACTTCCCACAGTCAACTTTCGGAACACGTTTCCCGCCTTCAGTGTGTCTAAAATAACACATTTCTTTATTCTTCCTTTTGCATTGTAATAAATTCACTGAAGATAAGAAAAGTTGATACTGTAATGTTTTAATAAATATTAAAACGTTTATCGTTGTGATTTAATGATTTTATAATTTATACGATAAACGAAGTTTTCTGATAAACTTGTTTAAAAGTTTCTCCGGCAGTTGAAATGCAGGTATTACACGCTTAAAATGATTCTGGAGTAAGCACTACTAAAATACTTAATAGTCATTCTTTTAGTAATAATTATTACAAAGTGCTAAAAAAGTCATAACTCAAAATTAAAGTTTCTTAGTTGCGTTAGTATTACATCCTATGAAAGATGTGATTACTCATCGC
This sequence comes from Teleogryllus occipitalis, assembly GCA_011170035.1. Taxonomy (NCBI): domain Eukaryota; kingdom Metazoa; phylum Arthropoda; class Insecta; order Orthoptera; family Gryllidae; genus Teleogryllus; species Teleogryllus occipitalis. Next base: position 53,671 of record BLKR01006302.1, read on the forward strand.
ACCTTGTGATCGTATTGCTAGTTTCACTTCAATTATAGAGACCGGTAGCGGTAGCTCAGTGCATCAACTGATGTCACTGCAGCGCCTCTAACCGGGAGGTCCTAGGTTCCAGTCCTGACGGCGGCAGGATTTTCGACACTAGCTTTTCAGCTAGGTCGAATTCAGTCGCTGTCTGGAGGAGAATTCTAGCGGCCGGCTGCTCTGATCGGGAGTTTTCCGTGGTTTCTCCGATCAACCCCAGGCGAATGCCGGAGCAGTACCCTATCAAACGGGCCACGGACGGCGCGCGATCTGTCCTTCCTCTTCCTTGTCCTATCCTCTCCCCTTACACACACACACTTACACTAACATGCACTACACTATCACCTATTTCGGGAGACCGGTCGGGAACTTAGAGCTTGTCCCGGCTGGGGCGGTGCCCCGCTGGTGGGAGAGTCCTGGTTAGGGGTCGACCCCACTAGTCGACGGTAGGTCGGCGCCGGATCTCGCCATCCAGCGGGGCAGCGCGGGAAGATCACCGCCATCTCCCGCTAAAAACATGCACTACACTAACGGGACTAATGACCATAGCAGTTGACGCGCCCGGAAACATGAATCAATCAATTCAATTATAGAGGGCCGACACAAGGTCAACTGTGTCGCTCACTGGATGTTCTTGTCACAACGGCAACATTAAGATGAATGTCATGCTGATGTAAGAGATGATATGGTGGGTAATAAGAATCAGAACGAGGGAAAATGAAAGATGGGACGGAAAAACTTCTCTGACTGGAACATGCTCAGTCCTTTAGAATTACTACATTGATCAAATTCAAATATCAGCTCCCAGAAGCTGAAAGATATCGGGCTGTCTACGCTACGAACCGCCTATTAGCTTTTCCTTAATACTCCATTCTCCTCTCCTCAATCTGTTTTTTTTCTCGAGCATATTTGTTTGTATTTCCTTCCCGCCTTCGCTCATGGTATTTGCACTTTATATTCGTCGGCATAAATGTCCTCCAGTGTTATTAACCTCATTCGCTCCAGTATGTTTCCGTTTGCCATATGCTGCTCCGAATTAGTGTCACATTCAACAATATTTTCTTATACTTCACATATATCTCCATCCTATTTTCTCCATCGCAACTTGTTCAGTATCAACCCCGTCATTTATTTTGCTTTTCACACACTGCCTCCACATTCATAAGCATTTCTTCTCCAGACTATCTCCATTCTTTCCCCAGCTGTAATGGCTCAGGGCAACAACCGTAGCCGCTGCAGTGTTTCTGTTGAAAAGAGTTTAGGGTTCGACACTAACTAGATAACTAGCTCAAATTCAACCTGTCTCTCTCTGGAGGAAAATTCTAGCAATCGGTTGTTCTGATTTTAGTTTTCTGAGGATTTTCCGATCAATAGCACGTGGATGCTAGAGGAAAACTCTTTAACAAACGAAACTTTCTCCTCCCCGGGAACATGCACTACCGGAACTAATGACCTTTACAGTTGACGCCCGGAATCGCTGCATGCATTACACTACCACACATATCGGGGCACAAGATGGCAGTGTAAAGCGTCTCCTGACAGTGGCGCAGTCTCGTGGCGTAGTCATCCTGGCAGTGGCGTTGGAGGAGATACCTGGAGAAGAAAGCCAACAACTGGGAGTGCTATCTCAGGGCATCAACTGATGTCACTGCAGTGCCTCTGACCAGGAGGTTTTAGGTGTGAGTCGCGTCGGTGGCAGGATTTTCAACATTAGCTAGATAGTTAGATCAAATTTAGTCACTGTCTGGAGGCAAATTACAGCGGCCGGCTGCTCTGATCGGTTTCCGTTGTTTCTTCCATTAATACACAGTGAATGCTGGAGCAGTAACCCAACAAACGGGCCACTGACCGTACGCAATCGTTCCTTGCCCTTCATTCCTTACACACACTTACATGCACTACAGCACCACGCATGCCGAGTACTCCCATTACTTACTTTCCCCTCCCCAGGGAACATGCACTACACTTACGGAACTAATGACCTTTGCAGTTGACGCCCGGAATCACTAGTCAATGAATCAAAAAGCAAGCCAAGTAGTTGCCGGATCTGACGTTCCAGAAGTGGAGAAACATTGCAACTCCTTGTAAGATACACTACACTCACGGGCCTAATTACCAACGCAATTGACCGGGGGCGGTAGCTCAGTGCATCAACTGATGTCACTGTAGCGCCTCTGACCGGAAGGTCCTAGATTCGAGTTCAGGCGGCGGCAGGGTTTTCGACACCAGCTGTTCAGCTAGGTCGAATTCAGTCTCTGTCTAGAGGAGAATTCTAAAGGCCGGCTGGCCTGATCGGTAGTTTTCCGTGGTTTTTCCGATCAACACCAGGCGAATGCCGGAGCAGTACCCTACCAAACGGGCCACGGACCGCGCGCGATCTGCCCTTCTTATTCCTTGTCCTGTCTTCTCCCCTTACACACACACATGCACTACACTAACACATATTCCGGGAGACCGGTCGAGAGGTTAGAGCTTGTCCCGGCTGGGGCGGTGCCCCGCTGGTGAGAGAGTCCTGGTTAGGGGGAAACTACTAGCCTACTAGCCGGCGGTGGGTCGGCGCCGGATCTCGCCATCCAGCGGGGGAAGAACACCGCCATCTCCCGAGAAAAAAGCATGCACTGCACTAACGGGACTAATGAGCAAAGCAGTGGACGCGCCCGGAAACACGAAAAAAACAATCAATCAATCAAACGAACGTAATTGACGGACCGAAATTCCCCCTCTCCCGCACATCTTTTTTTTTTCCTAGGTCTTTTATCCAGCCCACAGCCGGTTGCCCTTTACGTCCCGAAGGGACGCATATTCGACCATACACTACTCAAACATGCGGGCTACTCTGATCTGGGGTCAGCAGAACGCGAGGCCACACAAAGTCAAGGGACAACACACACACAAAGTCAAGGGACAAACAGCCATGCCCAAGGCAGGACTCGAACCCGCGACCCTTCGGACCGAAGCGCTGAGTCGGTACTCGCTCTTAGCCACCTCGGCCATCCAGGTCGGCCCCGCACATCTTTTGCGTTCTAAAATTGACCGCGTGTCGACCGAACGAGGGCTTCTCCGTGACGGAGCGAAGCGCCGACAAGAGTTTTAATTTGCCGCCGCGGCCACAGTGCGAGAACCAGCCGGGGGGGGGTCCGGCTCGAGAGCGCTTCGCCAAAGACCGCGCTGCTCTGCGCTGCGCTGTGCCAACAGGGATATTTATGGGCCCTCCCACTCCATTATTGTTCATTTTTCTTACACTGCGCGAACAAATGAAAAAATATTTCGCTCTCGTATTTATAATCGTCTTTGCCTACGAGTTCGGGACTCTGACTGCTTCCAGAACGAAGATCTTGATCGTGATGAAGAACCAAGATCATGTTCGCACACGCGGATGAGATTCAAAATAACCAAATAAAGACAGAAAATTTGAGACACAAAGTAAATTGTCAATTTTAAAACATATTACTGTATTTAATTTTTTGTTCTTTTTTCGCTACTTTTCAGAAAGGAAAATTTTAGCGTAGTGCACAAAAAGGATATTTCGCGTAGCGCAGAAAATGATACTACATGTGTTCATCATTGCGAAGAGAAAATGTACCTGTTTCCGAAGGATGGCAGTAAAAAAAGATGTTCTGCAAGTACGCTGGACATACACTTAGAGAAACAAAACAATGAATGAAAGAACAACACAAGAGATAACCCAGGAAAGAATATTACATTCTCCATTGTCTTGAGACGAGAAAGCCGAGACGAGAGAATCTTCGTAACTAATTACTGCAATCACTCGAAACATGTTGAAATGAGCGTTTCGATCATAACAATTTGTAGGGAGCAAGGCCCACTGGGAGGGCTGTAATTCAGTGGGCGGTGCGAGCAGCAGTAATTCTCTAAGGCCACTCGTTCTCTTCCTACCCGCCCGGCGCGCCGGCGCGGCGCGGCGGACGGCAGGCAAGGTAAACGATATTTCCCCTTCCACCCCTCCCCCACCAGGCGCCCTCGCCGGCCTCGTTAGCGCAGTCGCCTCTCGCTGCGGAGAGCGAGGATTTGAGGGCGCTTCTCTTCGCAGCCTCATAACTTGAGCGCCGCCTCATGAGCGCGCCACCTGAGAGGGCCCGGCGGAGGCGGAGGGCGGGCCCGGCAGGGCTCCGCAGCGGAGGTAGGTGAGACGGTGACACACAAGCCAGTTACAGTAGCGGTGGGGGACGCAGTCAATTGTTTATGGAATGTTTCCCGGCGCATCAACGACTATGGTCATCAGTCTCGTAGATGTAGTGAGTGTTATATCCCAGGATGAGGGGATGTTTCTCCCTGACTGGAAAATAAGATCCGGTACCGACCTCCACGTCTACACGTGAAATTTCCTTCTACAGAAATTTCCTCCAGCTAGCACCACCACAGCCGGGCCAAGCTCTAAGCTCCCGACTGGTCTCCCGATAAGTGTGATGGTGTAAATGAGTATACACGTGTGTGTGTGTGTGTGTGTGTGTGTGTGTGTGTGTGTGTGTGTGTGTGTGTGTGTGTGTGTGTGTGTGTGTGTGAGTGGAGGGAACAAGCATCAGGACAAAAACATCGCGCCCGGTTCGTGGCCCATTTGATTGGATACAGTTCCGTTATTCTTCTCGCAATGCTCGGAGCAACCAAAAAACTTCGATGAGAGCATCCGCGGACCACAGTTCTCCTCAAGACAATGTTTGACTCCAACCAGCTCTGTAGTAAGTGTAAAAAATCCGCCCCCTTCAGGACTTGAACCCGAGGAACTCTCGGTTGACGACCCTGCGGAAGGATCTGTAATGCAGCCACTAAGTCTGCTTAGCCACCAAGATAAATGTTTGCACGGAAATTGAAAGAAGTAGGACAGGTAATCAATAAACAAATTTCAGCTCTTTCTCAGTAACAAATTCTACATGTGATGTTCATACGCACACAACGTGCAACCAATTGCTTTCTTCACCTTTTTACTTTCTTTTCCAAGATGGGTTTCTTTTGTATTGATATTGTTCGGCATGATACTAAATAAATAGCTTTAATTCGTGGCACTATAATCGAGTGATTTTTGCAAACCTCGTTGCATTCATATCGTTAGCAGTTATTGCTCACAGAATTGTTTCTCGTGTCCATTATTCAGTTTTTGACAGAATTCGACCATGCTAACAAAGCCCGCCTGTGTTAACATCCCAGGAAATACATAATTAAATGTGAAATTGTGTTTTTGCTTTACATTGCAAGAAATTAATTGTGTGAAAATCTGCTTATTGGAAGCTTCTCAACGAAATACTTATTGTTATTTAGTTCAAGTTCTCAATTTCTCATAGTTGATAATCTAAAATTTATTTTGAGAATTACATTAATTTTCAAATTTGTTTACATGTATTCTCAAATCCAATTCACAATCCTAAATTACGTAATTTACTGATAAGGAAAGTTGGTTTGTAAGGAAAGTTTGTACGGAATATTTTCTTTCATTTCTTTCATGCTTGCACAGATATTTTGACATGTTTTCATGTAACTACTAAAAATAAAAGAAATATTGCATGTAAAGATAGAGAATATAGGAGAAAATAATATGTAAACTCTTTTGAAACACGATCCTGAGGGTTTTCCGTCTTCAGCTCTGTTTCGAAACCACGAACTTGAATTCACTAACATTCTAGCGACGAAAATATCACGCCATTTTGTAAATACTATGATCAGGATGTCTCTCCTAACTTTCCCCAGGATGTGCACATCATTGTGTGTTTTTATGAATAGAAAATTAACTCTAAAATTACTTAATAACGAATTCAAGAAGAATGTGGATGCATTAGTAGAAAAAAATCATTTGTATCCACAAAAAAGCAATTTATCTCATGCTCATGAAATAGGTCTGTGTTTGTTCGAATATAGCGAGACTGACAGAAGGAAGAGAAAAGAATTAAAAAGCACAAGAATTCTACTCCGATCATAACGTTGGTATCTGGTTGCCACCCAAGCACGAAGTAAATCCTGAAAACAACTGAGGTATCGCTATGAAACTCTCCGAGAGCGATACCCAATTTGGAGCGACTGCGTGGCTTGGTGTGAATTTGGATGAATTCGAATGCGATCAGCGGTGCAATGCTCGAAATGTAGAAATTAGATGGACAACGTATGACATGAAAGCAATGTAACGAAAGAGGCGACAAAGATACTAGAGGCAAAAATCTATTGCAAAATTTCAAAAAATTGAATAATATTTGCAAGTTTTGTAGTGATAAACAAATGTTACTGATATATTATATAATTTATATTTTGTACTTTTATATGTTTTCAGTTTATAGTAATTCAGTATGCCTCTACTGCAAGCCTGGACAATTACGAGATCTGTGCATTCAGGATACTCCATTGCATTATACCCTGCTTATTCGCAACCAGGAGATCTGAAAGGAGTAGGGGTCGATGAACTTTTACCGGATGAGGTGGCTCAGGATATCAGTTTATGTGACTGCTCTGTCCGGGAGGTTCTGAGGTTCGTGTCTCGACGGTGGCAGGATTTTCGACACTATCTAGATAGCCGTTGTCTGGAAAGCCAAATTCATCCGTTGTCTGGAAGAGAATTCTAGCGGTCGACTGCTCCGATTG
>BLKR01006303.1:0-60213 GCA_011170035.1 Teleogryllus occipitalis
GAAAACGATAATTTGAATAACTACTATATTTCCAACTGAATTATAGAAGTCGTGCACAGATAATGAAGTTACATTTATGTCCAGAAGCAATACAAGGGGTCATCTCAGCATTTGCTCAATGGATCAGGGAAACTGGACGAAAAACATGATCGAGATGGGGCTTTCCTGAAAATGAGACGCTAGGCCTGAAAGATGAGGTTTGGGACCAATATTAAGAAGCATAAACTCAACAGGCGTAACTCGGAAAGGTAAACGAGAGATTTCTCTCTCTCTCTCTCTCTCTCTCTCTCTCTCTCTCTCTCTCTCTCTCTCACACACACACACACACACACTATCACACTCTATCTCTCCCCCTCTCTTTCTCTCTGTGCTTTCTGCACATACGACAGCTATTTGCTTTACTTATCGTAAACGTAAATACAAACATCGCGAAATTCTTTGCATTTCAGACATGATTTGTGCACTCGTTAATCGTTCAGAAAAAGTTGCAGCGAATAAAAGATTTTAAGCGCGCCATTGTAAAGAAGGAGGAAATAAAGGTAAAACCGGGTCCGATATGGCTATGTGTCGACTCTGAATGCAGACATGAGCCCCCAGTAAGGATTACGACCTCCGTCGTGTTACATGCACGGAAAGCCTGCAAGAGAAAGGGTGAACCTACGAATGCAGAAATGGACAGTGCGCAGGTAGAAAAGAACGGCGTATGTCGACAGGACGAAGAGGACGGCGGGAAAAGTTGGGAGCAAAGGTCCAGTTTGGGGGAGGAGGAGGAGAGGTGGGGGAAAAGATGTGCGTAGCGAGGCAGGGCGGGGTGGTGGGGGAAACCGGGCGGAGGAGGCGGGGCGGAGGATTGATTGATTTTCTCGTGTTTCCGGGCGCCTCAACTGCTTTGGTCATTAGTCCCGTTAGTGTAGTGCATGTTTTTTTCTCGGGCGATGGACCGCCACGGCTGGATGGCGAGATCCGGCGCCGACCTACCGTCGGCTAGTGGGGTTTCCCCCTAACCAGGACTCTCCCACCAGCGGGGCACCGCCCCAGCCGCGACAAGCTCTAAGCTCCCGACCGGTCTCCCGGAATATGTGGTAGTGAAGTGCATATTAGTGTAAGTGTGTGTGTAAGGGGGAGGATAGGACAAGGAAGGGGAAGGACAGATCGCGCGCGGTCCGTGGCCCGTTTGGTAGGGTACTGCCCCGGCATTCGCCTGGTGTTGATCGGAGAAACCACGGAAAACTACCGATGAGTGCAGCCGGCCGCTAGAATTCTCCTCCAGACAGCGACTGAATTCCACCTACCTGAAAAGCTAGTATCGAAAATCCTGCCGCCGTCAGGACTCGAACCAAGGACCTCCCGGTCAGAGGCGCTGCAGTGACATCAGTTGATGGACTGAGCTACCGCTACCGGTGCGGGGCAGAGGAGGCGGAGGCGGGGCGGAGAAGGCGGGGAGGGGGAGGCAGGGCAGAGGACGAGGCGGGGCGGGTTATGAATATTTGGTGGTCGTTCTCCTGACATTGGTCGATGTCTGCCTGCCTGCGGGGGGCTCGGAGGTTGGGCGTGGCCCCTTGCATCCTTAAGCCTATACTTTATTCACGACTCTACACTTGCAACTGCTTGGCGATTCACGTTGGACTAGTACTACAAGATGTAACTCAAGTTGGATGGACGGATGATTAACTGGAAATCCTACTTCTATTTAAGTATTAACGATGCAACTCACACGAGCATCCTTCATGAATTACTTTATTTTGAAAGATATTAAAAGTAATCATACTTTATTTTCTTAAATCAATTTGATTCAGCATACCGTTGAAATTGTATTTCCTCGATGAAATATCCCAATGATAAAGTTAACATCATCACGATGGAGTAGGGTGGGCATAATTTTTGTACTATTGAGTCACTCAGTTAAACTCTCAATAACTCTCCAGATGCACCGTATCTGCTACTGAATTTTTTCCACAATTTTGAAATGACATATTTCAGTAGACTTATTAGTAGGCCATTAATATTTTTAATCAAATAATGTTATTTTCGTAAAAATACCGCTCGTTTTCTTTCTGTATTCAAAATTCAAGTAGTATATGGCTTAGGGCCACCCTCATATCTTCTAAACGATTCACAATGTAGAAATGCAGTTTTCGCTCAACAACAATGCAGAGTCATGAGGCTGGTAATATGCCACAAAGATATTGCTCGTAATGGTTTTAGTTTCCGAGAAATTTAATTATCTTTGGATTTTTAAATTAAAGTGTAAATTTTTCTCACTAGCAATGGGTAGATCATTAAAAGAGGAATACAATGATGTATCATTTGTCAATGCTTTGACAGTAGTTTCACTATAAAATAATTCGTTCTGACATGTGATTTTAAATTAAAGCGACAAAATTGCCTTTTTTTTAAATTTATTAATTTTTGAAGAATTTACATAGATCAGTAAAAATAACTATACATATGTATTTACAGACTTACATGCTAACCTTAAATATAATCTTACATACTATTACAAGGGGGAGGAAATCCCTTTTCGGGTCCTCAGTCCGGATCTAAATCTGCAAATTTTGATAAAATTGCCTAAAGTAGACCTTGCAACTGTCGCCTTTGGGGAAGGTGGCCTTCGCTACCCGTAGACGCCGCCCGTATCAGCCTCTGCGCCGCAAAGTCCGCCACGCCCAAAGGCGACACTTGCAAGGGCTGCTACTGGAAACTTGTTCAAATTAAAATGGCATGTCAGAAAGTCAACTTTTGTATTAAAATATCTATCAAAATATTAACATGTGACACATCATTGCATTCCTCTTTTTATAAATCTATCCATTGCTGGTGAGAAAAATACACGGTTCCATTTAAAAAATCAAAGATTAAATTCCTCAAAAACTAAAAATATTACGAACAATATCTGTACAGCCTATAACTTGCCCCATGATTCTACATTTGATTGATCGAAAACTGCATTTCGATCACGAACCGTTTAGAAGTTATGGGAGTGTCCCATAGTTGGTGGGACACACACACACACGCACGCATGTATACACAAAAATGAAGGAGAAATAGGAGAAGACAAATCTCAATTGATAAGTTTTGAAGCGTGAAACGGAAATTAATTTATATGTATCTCTGAATATACGCTACAAACTTCTAAGGCTAGAAGAAATCTAGCAGCCGACTGCTCTGATTGGTATTATCCTGAGTAATTTCTCTGATCAATACTACGCGAATGCGGGAGTAGTACGCTAACAAACGGGCCACGTATCGTGCGCGATTTTTTCCTTCCTCTTGTTTGTCCTATCCTTTCCACTTACTCACATATACCTACCTGCACTACACTACCACACATTCCGGGAGACCAGTAGAGACCGTAGAGCTTGAGCCGACTGGGGTGGTGGGAGATACCTAGTTGGGGAAACCCCGCATGCCGATGTGTAGGTGGGAGCGTGTTATCGCCCTGCAGCTGGACAAGATACTCGCCGCCTTCCTCGACAACAATTTTTTTCTTACGAGACTAATGACCTTAGTAGTTGACGCGCCCGGTATTACTAATCAATCACGTCAGAACCTGACGTGCATGATGAGTGTCCTAGAAATCACAGATAAAAGCGCAACTTGGTTATATGCAATTTCCCCCCATTATTCATTATATATAAAAAAATCATCTGCGATCCTTCAGATGCCCTAAAAGTGTATCACAGTTATTCTGAAATGGGGAGCGGATTTCTATGATTTTGTTTATTTTTGTTCGCTGCTTCAGTGCATAGCTAAGTGAATTTTCTTTACATTTGATTAGAATTGGATGCTATGTAGATTAATACGTTAGTGAATATGTGTGTTTATTTGGCCTATTTTCCTGTTGCTGCATATTCGTGTAATTATATGCGCACATTTTGCATCTTCCGTTCAAATAGAGACATATCTAAAACATTTCATATTTTCATAGAATCTTTTTATTTGTAAGCGTTCATTAATTCGAAAGAGCATGTCACAGTTTGCATTTGTTTTTCTTCTTTTTTCTATCTATGATAAAATACTTGTGTAAATGTATGTTCGTGATATCAAATTTCTAAATGAGGCAGGAGAAATGCACCAAAACATACTAGGTAAATACGAGTATTTTACTTCAATTATTTCTCTCACGAAGGTAAATTATATTATGCTTGCACAAATTTATATATCTTTCCATTTTAAGCATGCTTCTCCTGAATTTTATCAAGAAAATGCAATATTGTTAATTTTAATTGTATAATAAAATGCATATTTCAGAATTTTTAGGTCATAAATTCATATATTTTTATAAGTATTCTTCAAGATTTCTTAGGGCAAAAACATTCTCTCCCTTTTCAGAAACAATCTGTATACTAGCGCGAGTTCTGAAACTAATTATCGGACGACAAACAGTCATGCACGGCAAAAAATCTATTAAGTGAACTCTATTCTTTCGAAGAGAGAGATTTCATTTAAAATAATCAACTTTTAATTGCATTCTAAGTAAGATCTTTAAGAATCTAAAATACTTAAACATTTAAACAGATTTAAGAAAATCCTTTTGTTCCTCCACCGCCCCGCTTTTTCTTTTTCCCCAGGCTTCCCTTCTGATCGTTAACGATGGCGTTTTCATTACTTTGGTCGCTAATTGCTTTTTCTTTGTCTCTATTTGTAAACTCAATGAACTGGAGACGACAATTGAATCGCTAAACAAAGACGACACACTTGCAGTGGAGGCCAAGAATACGAATGAGAGTAACGTTCTCCGCTGCTTAAAGAAAACGGGCTCTTCACCTTTAATTCGCGTTCTTAACGCGCAGAGGCAACTCCATACAGCTCGAATGGTTTCGTTGATTTTTGTGTGTTTCTGGACGCGTCAACTACTATGGTCATTCATACCGTACATGTAGTGCAATTTTTTATCGCTGGAGGTGGCGATGTTATTCTCACGTCGGTTGGTGAGATATGCCGCCGAACTACACGGTGAAACCCGTAGCGGTAGCTCAGAGCATCAACTGATGTTACTGCAGCGTCTCTGACCGGGAGGTCCTAGGTTCCCACTCCCCACGGCGGCAGGATTTTCGACACTAGCTTTTCAGCTAGGTCGAATTCAGTCGCTGTCTGGAGGAGAATTCTAGCGGCCGGCTGCTCTGATCGGTAGTTTTACGTGGTTTCTCTGATCAACACCAGGCGAATGCCGGAGCAGTACCCTACCAAACGGGCCACGGACCGCACGCGATCTGTCCTTCCTCTTCCTTGTCCTATTCTCTCCTCTTACACACACACTTACACTAGTATGCTCCACACTATCACATATTCCAGGAGACCGATCGGGAGCTCAGAGCTTGTCCCAGCTGGGGCTGTGCCCCGCTGATGGGAGAGTCCTGGTTAGGGGGAATCCCCGCTAGCCGACGGTAGGTCGGCGCCGGATCTCGCCATCCAGCGGGGGAAGATCACCGCCATATCCCGAGAAAAAAACATGCACTACACTAACGGGACTAATGACCGAAGCAGTTGACGCGCCCAGAAACACGAAACAATCAATCAATCAATACACAGTCCTACCATCGGGCACCGCCTCTGACGGGACACACTAATCTCCTGCACCTCGTTTCCCGGCATGTGTGATAATGTAGTACATGTAAATGTGTGTAAGTAAGGGGTGGGGATAGGACAAGGGAGAGGAACAAAAGATCGCGCGCGGTCCGTGGTTCGTTTGTTAGAGTACTGCTTCGGCATTCGCTTGGTGTTGATAGGAGAAAGCACGGAAAACTTTTGATTTGAGCAGCCGACCGCTACAATTTTCCTCCCTACAGCGACTGAACCCGACATAGCAATGCAGCTAGTCGAAAATCCTGCCACAGTTGGGACTTGAACCGATCAGAAGCACCCCCGCGAGCGAACGTGTAAGGCAGCGACGTATCTCACCATCCAGCGTGGGAAGATCACTGACATCTCCCTGACAAAAGAACTTGCATTACGATTACGAGCGTAATGACCGTAGCAGTTGACGCGCCCAGAATCACGGAATCATCAATCAACATTCAATTCCTGAATGCTAACTGACGGGACTATCGACAGAAAGGATATTAAATGGTGGTGGGTGCGCGACTGTCTGTAAAAACTTCAGCCATGCTTCCTCATGCATCTGGCAGCAACATTAAGAAGTTCATTTCCATCTCAACTTGTTAGCACTAGGACGTATTTTAGAAAATAAAAAACGATTGCTATGATTTTTGAATCAACACACGTGTATTCCCGTTAGAGAGGTTTGACCGGTGCAAACGAGGTGAAATCCAGAACCAATAAATAGTGAATCAGGCGAAGTAATCGAGAAAGCTAATCTGGGCATTTCCCCGGGGTCTCTGTTGGTCTCCGGAGGCGTCCTTATTAATTGGTTTACGTTCTGAGCCTTGGGGGGCACCACGGCCGTATATATTAGTTTACTTTTGCGGCCCGAAACGGAGCCACGTGAGGGGGAGGCGTGGTGGGGGAGGTCGAGGGGGAAGGTCGAGGGGGAAGGTCGAGGGGGAGTCGGGGGGGGGGTCGAGGGGGTTAGAGGAGGGGGATTGGGCAGGCAAATGGTACTGTGCCGCTCCTCCAGGGACTTCCTTTTGCAGCGTTATTCCGCCCTAATATCTCCGCCACTCCGGAGAAAATACGCTGGGGGTATAAACGGGATCGTTTGTCACAATGATGAATGTCGTTTTTTCAGATTTACGTTGCGAGGCACACATTTCGAGCTTGAATACTCTCATATTCGCTCTTATGTTTCTTTATTAAAATCTATCGGCATAGGGCTGCACACAAGGGGGGAGGGGGGCTATCTCAGTATCCTTACGTAATAATACATTTTATTTCCTTAAATATGTTCATTCTTTGATTTACTCTGTTTTTTAACCTGAAAATTTTGAAAATTGTTGTACGTCATTGGGGCAGAACTCTCGAAACCATCTGGAAATCCTGTAAATCGAATAAAATCAATTGTTTTATTAATTGTAAGATTAAAGTAATAAGTAATTTTATTTATATTATTTTTTATGTTTTTAACTTGTAAAATGTCATTCTCATATTTCTTGTAATTTCAGTTCTTTATTGTAACATTTGATATGATTCCCCCCTCCCATGCATTTTATGTTAAATCCAACATGAATGTTTTGTTTGAAATATTTTGAACACGCGCTCCGCTGTCAAGAGTGTGCAAGAATTTATAAATATTGAAATAATAATCACTGCTAGCAATCAATATATTATTAATCTAAGGTTTTAGAAAGTATGAGCTTTATGGACAATCTTTTTTTTGTTGCTTTAAATGAAAGGTAGTGTGGCTCTAGATGTTTTTTCAGTTTCTCTCATTAAACGATTTTATAGAATAAACATTAAATTTCAATTAAGTATTGAACTTATTAGAATAAATGGCTATTTGCGATCATTTGTTCGTTATTTCATTGTCAGAACAGGGAATATCAAAACAGGGAAAATTTTATATTCGAGCCAACATGTAAATGTTAGGTTATAATTAGCGAAGTAAATTCGCGATTGTTCTGAAGTTCGATGAGTGTTTTCACAAGAAAGGATAATTGAGAATATAAAAACGCAATGTCCAACAATCATCTGACATGTGCCCTTTCACAAAAATATTTGTAATTATATGTGATGCACTACATTTTTAAGCGAAGGTGCACGGATTGATTTCCTCGTTTTAGTTCCCTACAACAATCGAGTACAAATCTTGGAAAATATAACACATTTTAATTAGAGTTTGGGAAATATTTTCGACTGTGTACGCAATGACTAGTGATTTTATTGGAAAAAAAATACAAACTTCCCTCATTTCATGAGTCTTTTTTTTTATTGATTTTTTCCTGTTTCCGGGCGCTTCAACTGCTTCGGTCATTAGTCCCGTTAGTGTAGTGCATGCTTTTTTCTCGGGATATGGCGGTGATCGTCCCCCGCTGGATGGCGGAATCCGGCGCCGACCTTCCGGCTAGCGGGCTTTCCCCCTAATAAGGACTCTCCCACCAGCGGGGCACCGCCCCAGCATGGACAAGGTCCAAGCTCCCGACCGATCTCCCGGAATATGTGGTAGTGTAGTGCATGTTAGTGTAAGTGTGTAAGAGGAGAGGATAGGACAAGGAAGAGGAAGGAAATATCGCGCACTCTCCGTCACCCGTTTGGTAGGGTACTGCTCCGGCATTCGCCTGGTGTTGATCGGAGAAACCACTGGAAAACTACCGATCAGAGCAGCCGGCCGCTAGAATTCTCCTCCAGACAGCGACTGAATTCGACCTAGCTGAAAAGCTAGGGTCGAAAATCCTGCCGCCGTGGGGAGTGGGAACCTAGGACCTCCCGGTCAGAGGCGCTGCAGTGACATCAGTTGATGCACTGAGCTACCGCTCCCGGTCATGAGTCTTCGAGAATAAATATTGAACGACATGAAACCATGTTGGTTTTCTGTATTCTCATAGTGAGAATGTAGAATTTTTATATTTCTACAGCTCTCCTTTTAGTTCGATGTGGTCCCAAGATTTCAGGTAGAAAGTTAATAAAAAATTTAAATGGAAAAGAAGGACCTAGAAACGTCTTGTTCCACGCCCAGCATGCATGTCTCTCAGAGTTCATAAGAGATTGTTTTTGGACCTGTTCGATAATTAAATTTGTTTGTCAATTTATTTGACATTTCATAATTTAGGATTGTTTTGTTGTTGTTTAATTGTACATTTTGTTGTTACGTCTGTTGTTGTTGAATTGTAAGCTGTACTGTCATTACTTTCCTTCATTTCTTTCCTTAGCTTCTTCAACCCCTTTTCTTCCCTTTCTTACCTTTTCTCTTTCTTTTTTCTTTCCTTCGTCTCTTCATCCCTTCTTTCCTCCTATCCTTCTTCTCTTCGTTCCTTCTATCCTTCTTCTCTTCTCCCCTTCTTCTCTTTTTTCCTTCTTCCCTTACTACGTTTACTTTCCTTTTCCCCATCCCCTTTCTTCTCTTTTCCCCTTACTTCCCTCCTACCCTTCTTCCCTTTCTTCTCTTCTTCCCTTTACTCTCCCTTTCATCTCTTCTTTCCTTTATTCTTCTTTTCTTCTCTTTTCCCTTTGCTCTTCCTTTCTTCTCTTCTTCCCTTTACTATTCCTTTCTTCTCTTCTTCTTTTTACTCTTCCTTTCTTCTCTTTACTCTTACTTTCTTCTCTTCTCTTACTACGTTTACTTTCCATCTCCGTCACTTCTCTTCTCTTCTTCCCTTACTTATTTATTTATTTACGTCAAAAACAGTTAAAAACTGCGTATGACGGGCTATGGGGAAAAGTGAATTGTGTGCACATTTTCAAAATTCTGTGATCCTACACTAAATCATATACTACTTAAATTTTGAATTTTGAAAGGGAGAAAAAAAAACAAAAAAACTCCCATGTAATAAAATCGATTTTCAAGGATAAATAAGCAATAAATTTTGAATTTTGAAAGGGAGAAAAAAAAACAAAAAAACTCCCATGTAATAAAATCTATTTTCAAGGATAAATAAGCAATAAATTTGGCTCTTATTACTTCCTGCCGCGACAACGTGGAAACGATAATTTGAATAATTGTATTTCCTACTGAATTCTAGAAGACGTGCACAGAAAATGAAGTTACATTTATGTCCAGAAGCAAAACAAGGGGCCATCTCAGCATTTGCTCAATGGATCAGGGAAACTGGACGAAAAACCTGATCGAGATGGGGGTCATTGACCCGGAAACTGTGTTACAATAGTTGTTACAGGTTGTTTATACTCATTTATACAGTCCAAATGGTAATTAATGCATTATGTATCATTGTTAAAATTAATGTTACTTTTCTTGTGATGCTCAGTATAGTCTCTAATTGTATAGAAACAGTTATGCAGCAGAAACGATTTCACTTGGGATTTAAACTTTTCTATTGAATTTAATCGTTTAATGTCATCTGGTAAAGTGTTGTAAAATAATGTACATGTATTGTATGTGAATTTTTTGTAATGAGCTGTTGATACTGTCACCTGATGAATATGATTTCTACGTCGAGTGTTATAGTAATAGACTTCGGCATTTTCTGAAAATATATTCCCGCCCTTAAGCAAGTCATTTTTTACAAAAACCACTGATTCGTAAATAAAAAGACACGGTAATGGTAGAATTCCTAGATTAATGAAGAGAGGCTTACATGAATCACGTGGGTGGGATTTGGTTATTATTCGTACAATTCGTTTTTGTAATCTAAAAGTCTGGGAGCTATAAGATGTATTTCCCCAGAATATTATGCCATATCTCAGGCGGGAATGAACATTCGCGAAATATACACAACGAGCAGTATGAAGGCTGACTGAATTTGCAAGAATTCTGAACGCGTAGCATAATGAACTTAATTTTGTGTTCAATTCATTTAAATGGACGTTCCATTTAAGGTTTGACTGAATTGAGAGACCTAAAAATTTTGTTGCATTAACATGAGTCAATGGTACACTGTTCATTTTCAATGGAGCACAGAATTGTTTATTTGAAATGGAAAACTGCATTAAAACCGTTTTCTTTTCGTTTACTATTAATTTGTTATTTCGGAACCAATTTGAAACATCTGATATTGTACTATTTACGGTTTCTTTATTGCAAAGGATGTTCGTATCATCCGCAAAGAGAACCGTTCTTCCGTTTCGAATCGTCGAGGGCATATCGTTTACGTAAAGTAGGAACAGAATAGGGCCTAAAATCGATCCTTGAGGAACTCCACATGCAACGGGCAAAGAGTCGGAAAGGTGCGTACGTAATGTTCCATCATTCCAGTAAGGTATTTCAACTTTCTGAGATCGTTGTTTAAGGTACGAACATAACCAATCTAGAGCAATACCACGGATTCCATATGAAGGTAATTTTGAAAGTAAAATGTCATGATCAATGATGTCAAAAAAGCTTTTCCGTCTGTTCAAAAGCTTTTCCTTACTTCCGTCCTACCCTTCTTCTCTTTCTTCCCGTCAAGCATGCCTTCCTCCTCTTCTCTTCCTCCTTTTTGAATTTTTAATTTTTTTCTAAAAAAAAGTCCCCGCGTTGCTCTCCGCCCTCCCCCTGCGCTGTGGGCATCCGTGGGCTGCGCTCCATCGCGTCGCCTTCATCAGAGCGCGTGCGCGCGGGATGACGTCAGGGGCTTATCGGCGGCGGCGGCGGCGGCGGGGGCCGAGGCGAACGCCTCTTATCAGCGTGCGCCCGACGGGATCTTTTGGAGAGCAACCACATCACACATTCACACACACACACACACGCCCACCTCCCCCTCGGCCCTCTGGTCGACCGTCAGCTGTATCCCGGATAGCGGTGAAGAGCTGGAACTGGAGCTGGTGCAGAAATTAATGTCAACTTGTTAATGCCTAAGCAAAATTAATTCAAAACAGAAAGTCATGAGCAAGATATTCAATAGCATATTTACCGCCACCCAGAACTTGTGATGCGATATCGACAACAAAACATCGATGTTGCCAAACATCGATGTTAATAATACATCGATCGAAAAACCAGCGATGTTTTCAAACATCGATGTTTTTAAACAGGTTTAGTAATCTCCAATATTAAATTGCTCACAACAAAATTTAATTTGACAGCGGCCGTGAATATTAGTTTATAAATTAAAATTCAACACAAAATAAAAAGTTATCAAACGCCTCTCCGTAAAAAAAATGCGAGAGAAACACGAAGAAAATATTCAGGATCATCTCGAGCGAGGGATTTGTGTACGGATGAAAGTAGAATAAAGTTCTTCATATTTTAACTTTTACAAAATTGTGATTATGAAAATTTTACAACCATAAACACAACACCAAAAACAAAAACATCGATGTTAAAAAAACATCGATGTTAAAAAACATCGCATTTTATAGATTGATGTTTAAAGCTTTGATGTTTTTAGAGAAACATCGATGTTTTGAAGACATCGATGAGGCATCCCAAATTGGAACAATTGTACAACCTTTACTTTTAAATTTCGCGCCAGTTGCTCTGTACGGAGTGCCCACGAACTCTAGTGAATAAGTTACGTTGCCGTTTTACTGACATGCCTGCTTTACACCTACGGGCCTAATGACCGTGGTAGTTGGTGCGTCCAGAAATTCACTTATATTCGCTCACAAATGTCGAATAAATGCACTGGTTAATTGAAAGTTACACGTTACAACATTAATAACGAAAAAGATAAATTTATCAATCAACTTTCATTAAGTTAGGGTAGGTTAGTTCATGAAACTTATTTGAGTGTTGAAATAAATGAAGTCAGTCATTATAATTACAGATACAAAAAAATCTTCAAATTTCTTTCCATAAACGTCACGGATTGTTTTGAAATTTCAGTGAGTCTACTCAAAATTGGTAAACTTACTGGTGAGCGAGACACAATAGTTTAGAGAAACAACTATCGTGTATTTCCTTCGGTTGCTTAGTTTTTATGGAACAGTTGAATTTGAGGGAGTGCGCAACTTACAAGAAATTCCAGGTCCTTCAGCAGGCCACGCGCCAACAACTTCGGCGGTTTCGGTGTTGTTCTTTTTGACGACTTCTGTTACGAACGACCTCGCAGGGGAAGGAAAATACTCATCGAGAAGGCTCGACGTTCAAAAAAAGAAAGGTCAGAGAGAGATAAAAAAAGTGCGAAAGGCAAAAGAACGTCCAGGAAATATTTCCTTACGCGCTTGGACGAAGTTAGTGAATTTCTTCCTTTATTGCTGTTTCTTTGTTTTATCGCCCGTATTTAAAAAAATGGTGGCGTAAAAAGGTTTATTTCGTATTCATAATATGCATTTTGATAAAGTATATAAAAAGGTATGTGTTGGTAAGAGTGAAGAGACTGTTGAAAAGTTAAATGTAAATAATGAACACGCAGGGATTTGTACGGAATGACACATACATTACACACAACAAACAAGTTCGAAGTATGTACATTACATATGGACTAAAATGAGGGAGTGAAATGTACACTAAAAATTGGAAAAAAAATTGAAAAAAATCGAAATAAATTGAAATAGCGAAAATAAAGTTTAAACTACGCATTTAGAACAAAGACTTTTGTTTTCGTATTAGCCGTAGAAAAATATTTCTTTAATCAACAACTGAAGTAGACTGAACATTGTGTTGCTCAAAGTAAGTTTCTTAATTCTTTTCTGATAATTGGTCATTAACAAATCGGTAGCATTGCTTTAAATTCTAAAAAGCATTGCTTTAAATTCTCGAGTGTTAAATTTACCATTTTATCTCTTGAAATTTGCTTTGTCCTGACTAAAATCACCCTCAGCATTAAATCTTACGGGGCCCCGCATGCCGAGAGATCGGTCGGGAGCTTAGAGCTTGTCCCGGCTGGGGTGGTGCCCCGCTGGTGGGAGAGTCCTGGTTAAAGGAAACCCCAGTACCCGACGGTAGGTCGGCGCCGGATCTCGCCATTCAGCGGGGGAAGATCACCGCGATCTCCCGAGAAAAAAACATGCACTACACTCACGGGACTAGTGACCAAAGCAGTTGACGCACCCGGAAACACGAAAAAATCTTTGGTGGCTACGAGAGAGACGGATAGGGGGAGAGGAGGGGCGAAACAGTAGGGACAAGGAGGTGGTGGAGATGAGAGAGGAGGAAAAAGGGAGTGAAAGGCGAAATGTGAAGTGCAGTGCGTGGGCGATGGGGGGGGCAAGGGAGAAAGTATCATGGTGGCTATGGATGAGGCGGAGACAGGAAGGAGAGGGTACAGATAGAGTAGGGAATGACGGGTGCATTTGGAGAGATGGAAATGTGAAGGGGTGCTACTGGAAGACGGAGAAAAGTAAGACCCGAATGGGAAAAGTGTCTCGGTGTCTGTAGATGAAATGGAGACAGGGAGGGGGGACAAGGCAGAATGGGAACAAAAGGGAATGCGAAAGAAATGCGTCACAGTTAAGTGTTGTGCAGTGAAGTGAAGTGAAATGGAATAAGGTTGGCGTGGTGATGTTATGTACTATTTATTATAATTATCTTAATTAACAATTTTTTTTGTAACTTTTTCTTAGTGAATCTAAGTTTAATGCATGTAAGGTTAAGATATTCTGCCACCAAGTTACTACACTTAATTGCAGAATTAACAATAAAATCTAAACGGCCAGTGGAGGGGGAAGCGAGACAGTGGTAAATGGTGGAAGGGAGAGGGGAAGGGAGAGCGAACGGGAAGGAGACACGAAGGGGCGTGGCAAGGCAGAATGGGGAGATAGTGGGCGGTGGAGGGGATGATAAATGGGGAGAGTGACTGGGAGAGAGGCAAAGGCAAGACCCGGATGGGGAAAGAGCCTCTGGGGCTGCGAATGACACGGAGGGAGAGAGGGCAGGACAAGACAGTGTGGGGATGGGGGACGAGGGGGAGAGAGCGAAGGGAAAGAGGAGGACAGTGATGGAGAAAGTCTCTGCGGCCAAGAATGAGGTGAAAATTGAGAGGGGCTGGACCAGATAGAGCGGGGATAAATGGCAGGCAGCGGGGAGGGGAGGGCAAAATATGGGGGGTGAATTGGAAGGGGTGGCCTGGGATGGGAGAGGAGATTCCGTGGCTACGGAATGGCCGAGACAGGGAGGGGATGGGCAAGACAGAATGGGGATAGTTAGGTGAGAAGAGGGCAGAGCGAGAAGAATCGACTGCGGAGAGGTTCGGCAGCTGCAGGACAGACGGAGAGGGAAAGAAGAGGCAAGACAGTGGGGACAAGTGGATGGTGTAGGGGTTATCAGAGGGGAACGCGAAATGTGAAGGGGAGTAACTGGGAGATGGGAAGGCCAGAGAGAGAGTCATGGTGGCCATGGCTGCGGTGGAGGCTGGAAGAAGAGGAAAGACTGTGCGGGAAAGGTGGGCGGATTTGGGGCGACTGAAACGTCAAGGGGTGTGACTGGAAGAGAGGGATGGGGAAAGAATCTCGTTTTCAACGGATGAAACGGAGAGAAAGAACGGAGGGGACAAACAGAATGAGGATAGATGGAAGAGAGGAGGGTTGGGGTGGGCGAGGGAAAGGGAGGAATCGGATGGGAAGAGGCTCGATGGCTATGGATGAGACGAAGGCAGGGAGGGGGACTGGCGAGACAGAGTGGGACTGAGGGGCGAGAGGAGGGGAAAGGAGAAGGGAGTGTGAATAGGAAGGAGAGGCCCCGAGTGGAG
Organism: Teleogryllus occipitalis; assembly: GCA_011170035.1. Taxonomy (NCBI): domain Eukaryota; kingdom Metazoa; phylum Arthropoda; class Insecta; order Orthoptera; family Gryllidae; genus Teleogryllus; species Teleogryllus occipitalis. The sequence goes on from BLKR01006303.1 coordinate 15,120, forward strand.
AACGAGATTTGCAGGCTATGGATGAGGCGAAGAAAGGGAAGGGCGGGGCGAGGTAAGGAAGGGCTCGGGAGGCGGGCTAGGGAAGAGAGTGGTGAGACAGAGTCGAGGGGTTGGAGGAGCGAAATGTGAAGGGAAGTGACTGGGAGAGAGGAACGGGGAAGCCCTAGGATGGCGGCATACAGAGGGAAGGGGAGGGGAGAGATAGAATGGGGATAGGTGGGCGAGACGAGGGAAGAGGGGGAGTGCGAGTAGAAGGAGAGGCGCCGGATGTGGGAGGAGATTCGGTGGCTACGGATGAGACGGAGTCACGGAGGTGGGGGGCGAGGCAAAGTAGAGTAGAGCGAGGCGGCGTTCAGGAAAGGGGAGGGGAGATAGAATGGGGATGGGTGGGCGAGAGGAGGGGAGATGGGGGAGGGATGCGAACAAGAAGGGGATGCCCCGTGTGGAGCAAGAGATTCGATGGCTATGGATGAAACGGAGTCCCAGAAGGACGGGGAAGGGAGGGGCGGCGTGGAGGGAAGGGGAGGGGAGTGAGTGTGGGGGTAGGTGTGGGAAAGGAGGGGAGCGGGGAGGGGAACGCGAACAGGAAGGGGAGGCCCCGTGTGGAGTAAGTGATTCGGTGGCTACGGATGAGACGGAGTCCCGAAGGGGGGGAAGGGAGTGGCGGCGCGGAGGGGAGAAAGGGAGGAGAAACAGAATGAGGAGAGATGGAAGAGAGGAGGGTTGGGGGAGGGCGAGGGAAAGGGAGGAATCGGATGGGAAGAGGCTCGATGGCTATGGATGAGACGAAGGCAGAGAGGGGGACTGGCGAGACAGAGTGGGACTGAGGGGCGAGAGGAGGGGAAAGGAGAAGGCAGTGTGAATAGGAAGGAGAGGCCCCGAGTGGAAAAACTAGATTTGCAGGCTGGATGAGGCGAAGAAAGGGAAGGGCGGGGCGAGGTAAGGAAGGCTCGGGAGGTGGTCTGGGGAGGAGAGTGGTGAGACAGAGTCGAGGGGTTGGAGGAGCGAAATGTGAAGGGAAGTGACTGAGAGAGAGGAACGGGGAAGCCCTAGGATGGCGCATACAGAGGGAAGGAGGGGAGAGATAGAATGGGGATAGGTGGGCGAGACGAGGGAAGAGGGGAGTGCGAGTAGAAGGAGAGGCGCCGGATGTGGAGGAGATTCGGTGGCTACGGATGAGACGGAGTCATGGAGGGCGAGGCAAAGTAGAGTAGAGTGAGGCGGGGTTCAGGGAAGGAGAGGAAATAGAATGAGAATGGGTGGGCGAGAAGAGGGGAGATGGGGGAGGGATGCGAACAAGAAGGGGATGCCCCGTTTGGAGCAAGAGATTCGGTGGCTACGGATGAGACGGAGTCCCGAAGGACGGGGAAGGGAGGGGCGGCACGGAGGGAAGGGGAGGGGAGTGAGTGTGGGGGTAGGTGTGCGAAAGGAGGGGAGCGGGGAGGGGAACGCGAACAGGAAGGGGAGGCCCCGGGAGGAGCAAGAGATTCGGTGGCTACGGATGAGACGGAGTCCCGAAGGGGCGGGGAAGGGAGTGGCGGCGCGGAGGGGAGAAAGGGAGGGGAGAGGCGTATCCGCGGAGCGGTCGTGGCTCCGCCGGGCGCGGGAAGGGCCATTAAGGGGGCGGCAGGGGATGCGCCAAGTGGCCGTTAGGGGCGCTGAGCACGCGGTCTGCGGCCACTTCCCCTCCCCTTCCACCCCCTCTCCGGGGGGCGGGGCGGATGACGCCGCCGCAAGCCGCCTCCGCGCCCTAAACCGCGCCCGCGAGGGACGAGGCCCGCCGTAAAAGCAGCCGGCGACTGGAGGCGGCGGACATTTTTGGCTTATGCTTCTTCGCGTAAACCGGCCGAAATTGCTCGGAGCAACAACTAATGCCACTGCAGCATGTCTGACCGACAAGTCCTACAGTACCGGCAGCGAATTTGCGACTCTCGCAGTTCAATGCGCTGTTGCCAGACAGTACTTCGCACATGGCACCACCTTCATCACTGATAAATAAGACCGTGGGGTGTGGGACAGAGACCATGTGGGGTGAATACCAGAATACGAAAGGTTAGAACGCGGTAGAATGTAGGTATTGTAATGGCTTAAAGGCCTTCGGCCTAGCCATTTAGCATCAAGTTTTCTAATTTGTATGTAATAATTACCTATTAAATAAATAAAATAATAAATAAAATCTCAAAACATTAACACTTATTGATAAGTTTCTTGATATCATGTTCATAACTATGAGGTGGAGTTTGATGACCTGATACATTGTCAAAAACAATCAATAAAATGCTCGCCCCAACCGGGAAAAAGAATTGGTCGCCCCGACCGGGATTCGAAGTCGGGCCTTTTGGTTTACTACCACATGCTCTGACCACTACGCTACCAAGACAATCCTTGTTACTCAGTGACATGGTCACAATTTGGATATCTTTATGACTGCGGAACATATTCTCCGAGCGTAATCGCGTTTAACACGGTGACGGGAAAAGTGACAATTATATATAGGTTAATATTTTGTAGTCGCATCTTAGAGTCGCAGCGTAGTGTCGCAGTGTAAAGTCGTAGTGTAGAGTCGCAACGAAGAGACGCAGCAAAGAATTTCAGCTAAGAGTAGCAGCTTAGAGTCGCAGCGTAGAGTCGCAAAATGCCACGTGGATTTCAAAGGTGCTCTGCTTGAAAACGAAAGCAAATTCCGCTTAAGTCGATCAATCGGTGGCCCCTCTCTCCCTGCTGCCTATCTCCAGTCTCGACTCTTCCATCTCTCCCCACCTGCTCTGCTCCCAACACCTTTAACTTTAATCCCGTTTTCACGTCCGTTCCCCATTTCTTCATCAGGTTCTCCCTCCCACAGTACCATCTTCTGTCGACTTGCTACATCGCAGACTTTCCTTTTTTACTGAACGGGATACATGGCAATGGCAAATCCAAGAAAAGTATGTTTAGAGGCAACTTTCCTAGCTCAAAAATAAAAATGAAATTCAATTCCTGTTTTAATGATATCGTCATTTGATTTATTTATAGAGTCGTGTCCTATAAGTAATGACTATAATTAAATATTTAATGCAAAAAATTAATTGAAAATTTTATGAAATATCAGAGTGCAGTACCGCGACTTAAAAAAATTACGGCAACGATTTTCTAGAGATTAATTTCTTTTTGAATTTTTTAGTATTTTTTCCCATCCGTCCCATCATCAGGTCCCTTGACTTACAGGGCCCCGGGCGATCGCCCAGTCTGCCCATGCCGAGTGTTCTCATTGAGTAAAGGGGAGGGACTGAGCAACGGGGGCAAGGTCTTCAAGTTAAATGCAGCGCCTCTGACCGGGAGGTCCTAGGTTCAAGTCCTGACGGCGGCAGAACACTACCTTTTCAGCTACATCGAATTCAGTCGCTGTCTGGAGGAGAATTCTAGCGGCCGGCTGCTCTGAACGGTAGTTTTCCGTGGTTTATCCGATCAACGCCAAGAGAATGCCGGAGCAGTACCTTCACAAACGGGCCACCGACAGCGCGCGTTATTTCCTTCCTCTTCTTAGTCCTATCCTCTTCCCTTACACATACACTTACACTAACATGCACTACACTACCACATTTCCGAGAGACCGGTCTGGAACTTAGAGCTTGTCTCGGCTGGGGCGGTGCCCCGCTGGTGGGAGAGTCCTGGTTAGGGGGAAACCGCACTAGCCGACGGTAGGTCGGCGCCGGATCTCGCCATCTAGCGGGAGAAGATCTCCCGAGGAGAAAACATATACTAAATTTACGGGACTAATGACCTAAGCTGTTGACGCGCCCGGAATCACCAACCAAATCCATGTCAAATGTACAGGTTGCGGGGAAAACTCCGACGCTATACGCGGATGTGATGGAACTCGGATGATATCCTAAATAAAGATCGTTACTAGAAAATACATTTCAATAAACGAAGCTCTTTAAAAGATTGCCGCACACCGGACTAGTAGAATTAACAAAGAACGTTCACAATTCTGGAAGGGAGTTAAAACAATAAAGCGCCAAATGGACTGCATAGTGAACGCAAGTGAAGTAGAAGAAGATGAATGGGTAAATGAAGAAGGGGAGAAGTAAAAAGAGGAAATAAGATCATGGCAAGAAACGTGATTGAGAGCTTGTTTGGATGTTTATTGGAGAACTCCGAAAATGTAGATCTTGGTCATGAATTATTTCAACTAATACCTGTATGATCTTTCTTTGTGAATTTTCTCTTAGAGTACACAGTCAAATACGCTACTCTCGACCTTACTCCAGGCAAGGCTTCTAATCCTAAAATCTCTTACATATTTTCATCTCTTTTCACAAAAGATAATTATTTATGCACTAAGGGCGTTATATGGGTTCTAATGATCGAGAGGCGATAAAATGCCCGAGGGCCATTGGCCTGGTCACCCGAGATTATTACTTTTTTTACATTTATTTGAACTGCAATTGGGTATGACCCGGTGGCAGTTAAATAACAATAATTACAATAATAATAACAATATTATAATAATAACAATAATAATAACAATAATAATAATAATAATAATAATAATAATAATAATAATAATAATAATAATAATAATAATAATAATAATAATAATAATAAAGGAGTACAGTACAAGCCGAACATGCAATAATCATACCATCACTAATATTAAGTATTATAACAAATATTTCAACTCTGTCATGATATCCAATAATTATATGTCGGTGATACTAAAATTTAACACAAGCTACATAAATATTGGCTAATTTTTTTTTAAATTCATTGATCGCGTTCACTACACTTAACTGCACTGCACTGCACTTCACTACACTGTACTACACTGTTTTTGCTTTGAATTACACTGACCAGCACTTCACAGCACTTCACCGTACTTCACAGCACTTACTCATTTAATGTCTATTACTCTCATATTGTTCTAACTTATTTCTAAAGCTTCGGACACTCGGAGGAAAAGCTTTGAAAATTGCTGCGGGTAAACTGTTCCAATCTTTAATTGTTCTGTTACAAAAGGAAAATTTCCCAAGATCTGAATCTTGTTTCCTTGTTCGAATTTTGTGAGTGTGATCGCTTCGGCCGAAATAATTTGGTTTTTCTAGTCTAACCTTAATTTCCTTCCAAGCTGGTTGACCTACGTACGATTTAAAAAGAGCGCAAAGCCTCGCCCTTGTTCTTCTCGTTTCTAGAGGTTCCCATGCCTTTTCTTATTGCGTTAGTTGTAGAGGTAAACTTATTCGCTTTCCTCTGTATTCTATCTAGAAAAGCTATTAGAACCAATTAACGCCCATAGTTCAAACATAATTTTACTTTTTATCTATTTTATTGAATAATATTTACTTCTTTACTAATTCACATGTTAACTTAACTGGGAGTTCATATTTCTCTCCCATAAGTCCCTTTCATAATTTCCTCTTGTGGCATCATTGCCGCAGCAATGAATAACAGACGTGAAACAGTGTGATATTGATATTTATTAAAGATATCCTCCGACACCCGAATCTACTAGTTACAATATCTTCAGCCTGTTTCTAAGAGGAACTTCACCTGGTCACCACAACCGCTTGCCTGATAAGATTCACTCCCGCGGTGTGATGCACCCTTATCTCTAAATCACGACGAATTCACGCCGGCTCCAGACCCGTTGCCCCCGTAGCCTACCCGACGTGCCACGCGCCGCGCACCCTCACACGACATCCCACGCAGAGCTCGAGAATCAGAAGGCCGAGTGGTGTGCGGGCTCGCATTTATACCCTCTGGCCCGGCTGACGGAACTGCGTCCACTCGCCACGTTTACGAGACAGCCGAACTCCGGGGTTCACAAATCTGGCCCCGTGGCAACGCACGTCACGGCAGCTCCCTGGGGTTTTTCGCCCTTCGCCCTATGCGAGAACTGCGTTTCCCGTCCCGATATAGCCTCCCTTTATTCAGGGAGGCGTCCCTTGCATGCTGCCCGCTGCCGCAGCCTACTTCCTTGTGCATGAAATGCACGTAGCCAATATTTACTGTATGTGGCGACTGTATGACGCCACACTCTCATAATTCCCTCCATAAGAGAACGTGTAGCATCATTCAGCTGTTTTCATACTTCCCTCATAATCACGATTCTCTCGATACAGGAACGTTACGCAGTGTATATCGGTAATAACAAGGTATTATGTTTCAGCAAAAAGTAAAAGCTAGTTTAGATCCCAAGTTCCTTATTTCAAAATGTTTGGTGTGCCTGTTCCGCATATAGCATCGGAGTTTTACTCCGCATACTGTACATTTAACATGGAGAGCTTGAAGATCTTGTCGCCGTACGGTAGTTTGATATTTCATAACATTTTCATTTAATTTTTTTAACTTAAATAGTTAATTATAGTCATTACTTATAAGGTAGGACTCTACGAAATAAATCATATGACTATCCTTAAAACAGGTACTACTGAATTTATTTTTATTATTTCATGTATTTATCAACAAGGATTTTATTAAACATTAACTAAACATAACAAAATAGTTTAGTGTTTTAAACTCACCGTAGAAATTTGGTCACTAAATACTTTAACTTAAAACTAGTATTTAAAACATATTTCCAAAATCTTTTTCTAGCTTAAACGTAATTTTAGTTATTTGTTGAATAAGATAACTCGTATAGTTTCTTGATACAACTTTCACACTTTTAATTTTTTTCGTGGGAGAAGGGGCGTTTCAGCATTGCCCCGGGTCCAAAATTGTCAGTTTCGGCAGCACACCTCCATTTCCCCCTCCACCCACCTCCAACGCGTTTCGATTAAGGGTGTCCAAACTGCCTGGCGAGTGGAAATCGGGCACGGTTCTTGAGAAAACGTTTTCTCTTTTTGTTCCCAAGGGCAGTTCTAAGACAGGAGACGCCCTCGATGCAATACAAAGGACGTAGAACGAAGACCCTTTTGAGTTGCTACTCTCACCATCTCCAAACCCATTGTTTTTTCTCCTAGGATTATTTTCCGTTTCCTTTGAATGAGTGGGCGTTTTACTTTAAACTGTTTCTTCGAAGCGATGTACACATTCATTTGTACTTTAAATTGCCTCCTGTGTTTGACGTAAAAGGCGCGGAGAAGAAAGTGAAGTCCCGACGAACGGCTGAAAACCGTTTCCTTTTGTAAAGATTGAAAGTCGAACAGAACTCGATTCTCTTTCTAAATTACTGCTGCCGGATAGAAAGTAAACCGTTTCACAATGTAATTAACGCAAATATAATAATTTTTCGTACGATCTTAAAGCTCAGTTCAAGTCATGAATCCGCACAGGTAGCTCAATTGCTATGGGAGGTCCTAGGGTTCAAGCCGCGTCGGTGGCAGAATTTTTGACAAAAGCCAGGTCGAGTTCAGCCGCTGACTGGAGAAGAATCCTAGTGACCGGCTGCTCTGATCGGTATTTCGTAGTTTCTCCGATCCATACCAGGCGAATGCGGGAGCAGTGCCTCAACAAACGGGCCACAGACCACGCGCGATCATTCTTTCCTCAGTCTTGTCTCCATTTCTCTCTATTAACATAATAATAATAGTAATAGTAATAATAATAATAATAATAATAATAATAATAATAATAATAATAATAATAATAATAATAATAATAAAAAATGTCTCTATTTGTGGCGAGGCTCAGGCCTTAAGGCCTGCTCTTCCGCCTAACCACTTTAATTAATTTACAATTTTAAAAATTACAGTTGAGGCGTTCGGATGTAATTAATATTAACTGACTTTCATGTCGCAGAAGAAAAGAAATCAATTTGTGACTACCACCTACATTAATTTATCTGTATGAGCCAAATGGATGTCTTTTTTTGTTTATTCTTGAAATTTTGCAAAATGGAAAGACATGATGTAAGGATCATTCTTAAAAAATGAGATAAAAAAGAGCTCCCACTTATTCCACTTAGAATCAATAATTCAAAATTCGCCCGAAATGTCAGTTGTCATTACCCGACATGCCTCAACTGTGAACAATAAACAAAACACACACACACACATATCTTCATGCAATACACTATACGCATGTCAGGAGATCAGATGGGAGCTTAGAGCTTGCCCGCCTGAGGCTGTACCCTGTTGGGGGAAGTACCTGAAGGGATACAAATCCCCCAGCCTCTAGTTCTCTTATCCGGGTAGTGGCCCGAATCATCTATTTATCTTATGTTGGAAATCCAACACCATCGGAACACAAATCTAAGGCCTCCCAGTTTACAATGCTCCAACTGCTGGCCTGCAAATACAGAGTGCATGTACAAACTTCCGTTACTGCACTACGGATGGTACATTAACGAGAATGGTCTTCACAGTGATTTTAATTTAACAGTGTACGGGAGATACAATAATGAGCCGGCACTAAAATTCCCTTAAAATGGAAATCTAACAAGCACGTGAAAAACATTAAGAGAAATAAATTATTCTCTGTCGTTTCATATTTGCAATGCTCAGCACTTAGATCTCGAAAATCAAACATCTATGTATTAGAAACAAATACACATAAATATTTTAACTTTTTACCACTTCACAATTGTACAGTAAGAACAAGTGTCTCTGTACCGGATTTCCTTGGATATGTCACATGATGAAAAGAAGAAGAAGAATGAAAAGGAGATGAAGGCAAAGATGAAGATGATGATGGGAAAGAAAGGGAAGAAAAAGAATAGGACGAAGAATGCCACGAAAGATCAGGTGGGAAAGTAGAAAAACACGGTAAAGACAAAGGAGAAGTAAAAGGAGATGAAGTTCAAGATAGAGAAGGATAAAACGATTTATTTAAAAAGAAGAAAAATAATGAGAATATCAGGGTATGTAAAAGATGTGACATAGGGAAACAAATTTCTTAATGTAGAGAGCAAAGTAAAAATTTATAAAACTATGATAAGACCAATAATAACACACGGAGCAGAAACAAGGACCGATCTAAAAGAACTAAGACTCTACTTAGAACATTAGAGATGAGAACATTAAGATCAATAATGTAGCAAGATGGGATAGATTGAAAACCAAGATATAAAAAATAAATGCGACATAACCGACATAGTAAAATTTATAAGAACAAGAAGAAGAGAATGGAATGAACACGCTACCAGGTCAGACAGCAAAAGACTAATCAAGACTGCGAGAGATACAAAACCTTCAGGATAACGTGACCCAGGTAGACCGATGAAAAGATGTATCGACAGTATGATTTCCACATCTTCTGAATCATCCTGATGGTGAAGTGTAAAGAAAAACAGGTGTAATCTAAATAAAAGAAAAAGAAGAAGGAATCATCGTGATGGTGAAGTGTGAAGAAAAACAGGTGCAACCTAAATAAAAGAAAAAGAAGAAGGAATCATCGTGATGGTGAAGTGTGAAGAGAAACAGGTGTAACCTAAATAAAAGAAAAAGAAGAAGGAATCATCGTGATGGTGAAGTGTGAAGAAAAACAGGTGTAACCTAAATAAAAGAAAAAGAAGAAGGAATCATCGTGATGGTGAAGTGTGAAGAAAAACAGGTGTAACCTAAATAAAAGAAAAAGAAGAAGGAATCATCGTGATGGTGAAGTGTGAAGAAAAACAGGTGCAACCTAAATAAAAGAAAAAGAAGAAGGAATCATCGTGATGGTGAAGTGTGAAGAAAAACAGGTGTAACCTAAATAAAAGAAAAAGAAGAAGGAATCATCGTGATGGTGAAGTGTGAAGAAAAACAGGTGTAACCTAAATAAAAGAAAAAGAAGAAGGAATCATCGTGATGGTGAAGTGTGAAGAAAAACAGGTGTAACCTAAATAAAAGAAAAAGAAGAAGGAATCATCGTGATGGTGAAGTGTGAAGAAAAACAGGTGCAACCTAAATAAAAGAAAAAGAAGAAGGAATCATCGTGATGGTGAAGTGTGAAGAAAAACAGGTGTAACCTAAATAAAAGAAAAAGAAGAAGGAATCATCGTGATGGTGAAGTGTGAAGAAAAACAGGTGTAACCTAAATAAAAGAAAAAGAAGAAGGAATCATCGTGATGGTGAAGTGTGAAGAGAAACAGGTGTAACCTAAATAAAATAAGAAGAAAATAATGAGAAGAAGAGATGAAAGAGGAAGTGAAAAGAAGGAAAAGAATACCCTAACATCTCCATCGATCGCACCATGGGAACACACGGTAAGAGTTTTAATGCCTTCTTGTTACGCTGCAAGGCAGCGGCAGGCCATCGATCAGTCGCAACGACGCCTCATGTTTCTCAACGCTGCGACGCGAGGCGACGGCGGGGACGCGCACTGGCTAGCGACGAACGGAGATTTCAGCCTCTAATGGAGTTTTGCAAAACAGATTATCTCGAAAGCCCCTGCGACGTTAAGATCCGCCCCGGCCTGGCGGTTAGGGTAAATTAAATGGTGGGGATCTTTTTTTTTTCTTTTTTCTTCTTCTTTTTTTTGTGCTAAGAACGCCCTTGGTAAGCGGAACTGTTTGTGATTGATTGATTGATTTTTTCATGTTTCCGGGCGCGTCAACTGCTCTGGTCATTATTCCCGTTAGTGTAGTGCATGTTTTTTTCTCGCGAGATGGCGGTGATCATCCCCCGCTGAATGGCGAGATCCGGCGCCGACCTACCGTCGGCTAGTGGGGTTTCCCCCTAACCAGGACTCTCCCACCAGCGGGACACCGCCCCAGCCAGGACAAGCTCTAAGCTCCCAACCGTTCTCCCGGAATATTCGGTAGTGTAGTGCATGTTAGTGTAAGTGTGTGTGTAAGGGGAGAGGATAGGACAAGGAAGAGGAAGGACAGATCGTGCGCGGTCGGTGGCCCGTTTGGTAGGGTACTGCTCCGGCATTCGTCTGGCATTGATCGGAGAAACCACGGAAAACTACCGATCAGAGCAGCCGGTCTCTAGAATTCTCCTCCAGACAGCGACTGAATTCGACCTAGCTGAAAAGCTAGTGTCGAAAATCCTGCCGCCGTCAGGACTCGAACCTAGGACCTCCCGGTCAGAGGCGCTGCATTGACATCAGTTGATGTACTGAGCTACCGCTCCCGGTTGGAACTGTTTGTGCATTTGTTGTGATTGATTGATTGTTAGTGATTCCGGGCGTGTCAATTAACGAGGTAATTAATCCCGTAAGTATAGTGCAAGTTTTTCACCAGTGGGGCACCGCCCCAGCCGGGATAAGTTCTATGTCCCCGACCGGTCTCCCGGCATGTGTGATAGTGAAGTGCAGGTTTGTGTAAGTGAGTATGTAAGGGGTGAGGATAGGACAAGGAAGAGATAGGAAAGACCGTGCGAGGTTCTTGGGCCCGTTTGTTAGGGTACTGCTTCGGCATTCGCTTGGTGTTGATCGAAAAAATCACGGAAAATAGGTCAAAGTACACATAAAAAATAGCACGGTTCCGATTTTGAGTGAAATATCTGAAGCCTTGAAAATTACATAAGTTAATTCTTCCACTCCGTCCTAAATCTATTTTATTGAAGAAAGAAGTGTTTTCTTAATGAAATATATTTCTTTAATATAATTATATTTTTTAAACTATGAAGAGTAGTTTTCTAAAAGACAAGTAATTTTCGTATAATTTTCAGTGAAATCAGTTTTTAATACTGTATTTTTTAAACACGTGTACATAATATATTTCTCCCCGTATAACATCACACACAGTTTGTAAATATTTTTGACGTAAAATAAATAAATAAATTCATAATTTTCTCAATAATGGGATCAATTGTTTTCTCTAATTTTTTGTTTAGAAGCAGCAAAGCTCGCCCATTAATATGGGACTGGGTCTAATTTCATTGAGTCCTAGAATTATGGAAATTTTCAAAATTCCCAATTTTGTTCGAATCTTCCTGCCCGATATCTTCAACATTTAAGTTAGGTATTTCTTTCTAAATGCAATCTACTCTTAAATAGTAGACCTTCACATGACATAGCAGTAACATGTAATAGTAAACATTACATGTACCTTTATTCAACATATTTGTAGTTCGCATAATTTTTTAAATATATGTATTGTTTGAGTTTTTCAAATGGTGGCTGAGTGTTATTAGGATGGAAGGTTTAATATTGTAATATTACACAATCCACGTTACCAATAATGTGAGATAAGTACGTTCTATTGCAGGCTAATACCACAAATATATTTTATTTTACCTCATTTCTTTAGGAGGGTCATTGGGGTCGGCCAAGATGGAGAATGAGGTGGCACATTCCATACCCTCCCCTAATGCCTCTGAACTTTGTGACGTCACTCTTTGTTCATTCCATCTTTTGTTCTGACGTACGTGAAGCCTAAGAAATTGTTACTACCTAATTTATTAAATTTCCTTTTTGTTATTTACGTTAGTAAACACGCACTTAGCCCCTTGGCAACCAACCATCTAAATACTGTTTTAAGAGCGCGTCCATAGCAACGGCCGCTAAAATATTTTTAATGGACTCTCAATCATTTTAGCGGCCGTTGCTATGAACACTATGCTTGCATTAGTAGAAAAAACATTTAACTGTCTGATCACAAACAAAGCATCCAGTACCACCAACCCTTGCTACAGAAAATCAAGAGTAATGACAATTCTGAACTCGCGAAAGTGATAAAAGTTTATTTTTAATAAGCGATAAACTAAAATGACAAAAAATAATAAAAATTATTGGATGTAACTCGTCCTCTATTAGTCTGTAAGGACTTAGCCGGAAGGTTAACTACTCGGCTTCGTTATCGCTCCGCCTCGCAGTTAACCTTCCGGCTGTGTCCTTAAAGACTCGTTTAGAGGACTCGTGACATTTATCATCATTTATTACATCAAACGTCAAAATTCTGTATTTTATAAGACTAAGACAAGGGCGAGGACGCGTTCCAGTATGCCAAGCATCTCCTCGTTTCAATTGGTATTGTTTTAGTCCGAGGTAAATGGGTGCCAACAGACCATTACCTACTGGATTTCACGAACGTACCCTATCCTATAACTATTCATGCCCATATTCCCTAATGGCGCGACATCAAAAGCAAAACGAGAGCGTAACGCATTTACATAAACATTACAGATGTACGCACGTATGTTATCGATTCTTCTCGCAAATGAATACAAAACGAGAAACACACACTGTCTACTCTCAGAATAAGTCCGCATCTGGCACTCCCATTGCACTGCAGGAAATGGCACACCAGCGCGCCTGTCGGACACGCGAAAAAACAGTGCAACGAGTTGAACATCGCGGACCGTTGTGGCTGGTTTCATTTGTTTTTGTAGGCCGGAATTCGCCGCTGCTGGCAGCCGAAGCATAAACAGATAAACAAGTCATTAATTACGATTCAAATAATTATAATTGAAAATCAATTCATTATCACGAGAGAGTCGTCTAAACGGAAAGCGTGGGTAGGGAGTACATGAACACAAATTGGACGAAGTGGAATTAATTACCTTTTAAAAGGATTCCCGATAGAGTGTGCTAGCGGCATGCTTTGTGCGTTGCGTGGGTCACTACGGAATCACGGGAAAAATTTAAACAAAGTCGTGCATTCGTATCTGCTTTCTTTTCGACGTGGAAAGATCTACATCCTAATACAAAGACTAGAAAGTAATCTTATTAATTAATTGATTAGTGATTCCGAACGCGTCGACTTAGTCCCGCAAGTATAGTGCGTGTTTTTATCGCGGGAGATGGCGGTAATCTCCCGTCCCTGGATGGCGCCAAAGAATAGTCTTGGGATCGTTTTTCTTTTCAATTTCCCTTATTTGAGCATGTTAGATTATCGAAATCATAAATGAGCCGCCTCGAAATGAATTAATTGTGACTTTAACATGGACAAATTAATACTTTTCCTTGTCCTTTCCAGAGGGATATCTAGATATTCAGGCGCCCATGGCAAGCATATTGATTGATTGATTGATTGATTGCTTTTTTTGTTTCCGGGCGCGTCAACTGCTTCGGTCATTAGTCCCGTTAGTGTAGTGCATGCTTTTCTCGGATGGCGAGATCCGGCGCAGACCTACCCGTCGGCTTGCGGGACTTTTCCCCCACCAGGTATCTCCCACCAGCGGGGCACCGCAGCTGGGACAAGCTCTAAGCTTCCGACATGTATGGTAATGTAGCGCATGTAAATGTACGAGAATGTATGTAAGGGATAAGTATAAGACCAGTCATGTTATTTACTGTACGGCAGACATGGCACGTGACATGGGCGCCACTCACAATGAGTGCTATTTAGAGTATCCCTCCTAAGACAAGAAACAACTCTAATCTCAAGTATTCTGACAGGGGCACAAATGATACGCTTGCACCGGGAGCGGTAGCTCAGTGCATCAACTGATGTCACCGCAGCGCCTCTGACCGGGAGGTCCTAGGTTCCCACTCCCCACGGCGGCAGGATTTTCGACACTAGCTCTTCAGCTAGGTCGAATTCAGTCGCTGTCTGGAGGTGAATTCTAGCGGCCGGCTGCTCTGATCGGTAGTTTTCCGTGGTTCCTCCGATCAACACCAGGCGAATGCCGGAGCAGTACCCTAACAAACGGGCCACGGACCGCGCGCGATCTGTCCTTCCTCTTCCTTGTCCTATCCTCTCCCCTTACACACATTCATACACTAACATGCACTACACTACCACATATTCCGGGAGACCGGTCAGGAACTTAGAGCTTGTACCGGCTGGGGCGGTGCCCCGCTGGTGGGAGAGTCCTGGTTACGGGGAAACCCCACTAGCCGACGGTAGGTCGGGGCCGGATCTCGCCATCCAGCGAGAGAAAATCACCGCCATCTCCCGAGAAAAAAACATGCACTACACTAACGGGACTAATGACCAAAGCAGTTGACGCGCCCGGAAACAATCAATATATGCTTGCCATGGGCACCTGACTATCTAGATACGAATACCTCTCGTATACCTCTGGAAAGGACAAGGAAAAGTAATAATTTGTCCATGTTAAAGTCACAATTAATTCATTTCGAGGCGACTCATTTATGATTTCGATAATCTAACATGCTCAAATAAGGGAAATTGAAAAGAAAATCGATCCCAAGACTATTCTTTGGATTCATTTAGACAAGGGACTGAAAACTTTTTTCTGTTATCGATTCCTTTTTAAAATGGTTTGCTTCATCGATCCCCGTACGCTTTTCTCAATAACATTTACATCACCTTACGTACATATTCACATAAAAAGAGAAAGGCACAAAAATACCTAAAGATAATTTACAGTTTTTTGAAAAAAAAATTAATGTATATTTTATTTTTATAAAATACACCATTATCATGTTTATACCATTATCATTTTTACTTTTATGAAAGTAAACATGTTCTCATATACGAAATCACAGATTCTAATTATTGCAGAAAAGTTCGATTGTTGTTAATGTGAATGTTGTTAAATTCCAAAAGAATATGCAATTTGTAATTTATTACTACGTGAAAATATAAGACAAACATTTATTATATATTACACAGCAAATTATTATCTTTTCTTCTTCTTCCCCTGATGCCCCTCAGCCGCGGGTTAGCCATTTGACATACTCCTTTTTGTCTTGGGCCTTGCGCTTCACCTCTCCTAAGGTAGCTCCGCTCCTTTGGCATATATCCTGTATATAGGCGTCCCACGTTCCTCTTGGCCAGGTGGTCTCTTTCCCTCTGGCCTGGTTTCGATAATTTGTTCCAGTTTTCTATCATCTGCCATTCTAGCAACATGTCCGTACCACTTCAGAGCCTTGTTTTCCATTTCTTTGAGTAGTGGTGTAACTATTAGTTCATATCTAATTGTATTATTTCTTATTCGATCTCTTCTTGTTTTCTCTACTATGCTGCGTTGGAATTTCATTTCCACTGTTGTGATTCTACTTTGTTTTCGTATTATGTAGCATACATTCAGTTCCATGTATATATGTTAGTGTATATACAGAATTATGTATTTGGAGTTTTGTTTTAGTGCCTGCATTGATTCTTAGTAAGTTCTTATTTATTTGATAATACACCGAGTTTGCTTTCTTCACTTTATTATTCATTTCCTCCTCATATTTTCCGTCTTCCGAAAATATTGTTCCTAGTTACTCATACTTTATTTGCTCCATGTTTTCCTCTCTCCACTTAATGTTAATTTCCTCCTTTTCACTGCCTACACACATTATCTTGCTCTTATTTGTGTTTTTGCTCTTATTTGTATCTTCAAAATGATTATCAACTTCATTAATAATTTTTGTAATCAATGACAACTTGATTACACCGATCCGTTGCCAATGCATACTCTGTTCTCGACCCCCAAAAGACGCTTGATCATCATTGTCCCCCTTTCAAATATTACTGACCCCTCGGGGCTCGAACTTGGAAAGGTGGCTCAGTGTATCAATTGAGGTCACTGCAATGCCTCTGACCGGGAGGTCTTGGGTTCGAGTTCCGACGGTGGCGGGATTTTCATACAACACTGTCAGAAATTACATTTAATTTAATGTATATTTAATGTACGACTGTACATGGATAGTAATGTACATTGTACATTAAAGGGAGATTAATGTACATGTACAATAAACTTCATGCCATTAAAATCAATGTAGATTTAATGTACAACTGTTAACTTAACTTACTTGTGTATATTAAATTTATTTGTACCAAAGATATTGGATAGTATTATCTAGATACACATGTAGCGCTAGCGTAGCGTTACGAATTGAAGGCTGCCATATTGTAGGCAACTAGTTCCCTGGCAGGTGCTGACAGGCGTGTTGTGTCCGTACGCGACGAGAGTTGTGGGTATTTCCCATGTAAATTAGTTCTTTGAAGTGTTTTTATCTTACTTTACTAAGATTATTACTTATGCATCAATAAAAATATATAATGAGAGCTTCATGGTTCTGTGACCTCAAGGCATAAAGAAGCATTAGGGTTACAATAAGCAGCTTTCAATATCCCAAATGATACAACTAAAACATGTTTCATTTAGTAACATGAGCATTTTTCAGCTAATTGAAACGTGTACTTTAATTTGGTCCTAGCATACCTGCACACGGAGTAAGAAAATATGTTCGTTTTATATACCCAAAATATTTTATTAATTTGAAAACTTGTTCGTATTATTAAAAATCTGACTATATCACGTGTTAAAGTGAGTAATTTACTAGAGTTTAGAACAGAATTTATTCACCTTTTCTGCGGGCTTCATAGTACGAGATTTTCTGTCTCAAAATCACCCGGTTTTGCCGCAGCATTACGTAACTCTCTCTATACTACGTATATTACTTCGCATATACGTACGTATATACGAAAAAGTAAAAATTAGAAGACAGAATACATGAGTTTTGGTCGTTTCATAGCATTCTTGAGAATGAAGATTTTTGTGTACCAAACTTGACTTAAATCATTTTGACTTTAAAGAATAATTTGAATCTCTCCTTCAGAAAAGGAAACTATGCATTACCTACGGAGATGCAAAAATGATGAAATTATCGTCGCTGGATTGAAAGTCAAACCATTCGAGCTTTTTCCAACTACGTTATTTTTAAAACACATTTAATTTTTTCGTAATTTATTTCTCACAGTGTATAGGAACAATAACAATGTGATTTTCGAAGTTTTGAATCCGTAATATCCCGTGAAAAGGGCGTTAAGACACAATTTTAAATGACCGCTCCCACATTTGCCTACAAAATGGCGGAGAGCGCAATGTTCAATTGTTACGCTAGTGCTCGCCTCTCGCCATAGGAGTAGTGGGCCTTGATTTGTACACGTACATTCAATTTAATATACACGTACATTAAAGTTACTGTGCGTGTCCATTAAATTTAATTTACGTACATGAACATTACTTTCATGTACTTTTACATTAAAAGTAATGCAGAAATTTCTGACAGTGTAGCTAAATTGCTAGGTCTCTGATCCTTTTTGAGGGCATGATACACCCGTACATGATATACCCGTCTCATTCCTTCTTGTTCTCTCTTCCCTTTTGACGATAACACAAGTGCGAAGAAGGAAATCTATAATTCCGTTTTCACTGATACCATTTCAAGATGTAAAAGTTAGTTCACAATAGCATTTCGTACAGACAGCGTTACGAGTAAAATAAATTCGTAGTCGTCATATCGGGTGGCCATATACAATCTAGATTGTAAGGATAAGGTAGTTTATTTCTGCGTAATGAAACGTGCTCAAAGTACTGTATAAAAGAAATCATTTAAGAAAATGTTGAAAAAAATCAGCGTTACGTAACACTAAATAAACATTCACCTACCCTATGTAAAGCACCGTAACGCTGTCACAAACCCCCTCCACCCTTTTTAGCGTTAAGTAATTTATGGACGGCCCTTTATGGATATTTCAGTTTTCGCACGTTAATTTAAATATTGGCAAGAAGCGGCTTCTGAATATAGTTGATTTCTTTCTTTCTTTCTCTTTCTTTCTTTATTTCTCTTTCTTTCTTTCTTTATCTTTCTTTCTTTCTCTCTCTCTCTCTTTCTTAACTTTCTTTCTTTCTTTCTTTCGTTGTTTCTTTCTTTCAAAGCTACTTAGCAGTGGGAACGTGAACTCAATCACTTTCGGTGTAAACGAAGTCCATCGGTTAAAGGCGTGCACCTCCTAAAAACAACAGGGAGGGAATCAATTTCTGGTTCCTCTGGGTCCCCTTTTTCCATTAATAGTTATTCATGCACCAGGGGCGTTAGAAGAGTACTAATGATAGAGTGGCGACAAAATGCCTGAGGGCCTTTGGTCTGAGTGCTTTTTGACATCCGAGATCATTAGAATATCATTTAACGCCCGTAGTACATACATAATTTTATATTTTCCCTAATTTTATTGATTCATATTTACTTATACACTAATTAACTAGATGTTAACTTCACTCGGTTTGTCTTTTCAAATTTCCCTCCCATAATTCCGTTTGATAATTCCCTTACATACTTCCCTCCATCAGATAGCATCATTAAACTGTTTTCATATTTTCCTCGCATCAATCTTACGATCTTTTCGATCCAGCTAAATTGTGTAGTGTTTATCGAGCTTCGTATCGAAGGCATAACATCAGAAAAAAAAAACTTTTTTATTTGCATGTGACAATTTTTCCTAGGCGATAAATAAAAACATTCTACAATGAGAATGAAATCATAACTTTAAATATAAATTAACATGTACAGTGCATTTTATGTTGAACCATTTCCAGAGTTGGCAAGTGGTTAAGAGAACTTCTTTCCCAAATGCCGTTTATGAAATCTGCAAATTGTCAGCTTAAAAAAGGAGAAAATTCAGAGTTTATCACATTTTTTGGAAATAAAATGTTGTTAGTATTATTATATTATTATTATATTATTATATTATATTATTATTATATTATTATATTATTATTATTATTATTATTATTATTATTATTATTATTATTATTATTATTATTATTATTATTATTATTATTATTATTATTATTATTACGTTGCTCTAAGGGGCGTTTACTCGTATACAGATCACCAGTGCCGGAGCTGGACAATTTTGGACCCGGGGTAATACTGATACGTAGTCCTCTCTTCCGGAAAAATTAAAAATGTGATAGTTGTATAAAGAAACTATGCGGCTTATTTTATTTCAACAAATAACAAAAAATACAACGTTTAAGCTAGAGAAAAATGGGAATATATTTTAAATAATAGATTTAAATAAACGTATTTAGTGATCAAACAATACAATTTCTACGTAAAGCTTTAAAAAAAAGTTGTGTTTAGTTAGTGTTTAATAAAATCACTAGTTGTGAAATACATGAAATAATAAATATGAATTTCCATAGAACCTATTTTAATGTTAGCGTCATTTGATTCAATATATTTTTTTCCATTTCATAGATAGTTACATAGAGTAAATATAACTTTCATTATCTGAAACATACATATTTTGAAATGTATGAAAACCATTACCTGATAAGTAATGACTATAATTAACTATTTAACATGAAATTAATTCAAAATTTTATGACGTATCAGACTACTGAGCCGCGGCTTACAATAACGATTTCCCGAGTTCTAGTTTTTTAAAAATTGTTTAATAATTTTCCCCCATGAGTCCCATCATCGCGCCCCTTGACTTGCGGGGCACTGCGGATCACTTGTTTCGGAAGGTTCGTGCCGTGCAGACCTTGTACATCCGTCACACGACATCTAGCGGAGGTCAGCCCAACTACTTGGACGTGGCTCCAACGTTTACACGGGAGCCATGCCTCTCACGCCGCTTAAAAGTGTGCCACGCGGTCTGAAGAGTAACTAATTATATCCGTGATCACACGCAAGGTCTCGCGGTGTCCAGATGTGAATAGTGCTCTTGGTCCATACAAAGCTCATTGGACTTGACAGCAAGCTATTCTTTGGGAACATCGACAACAATGTACGCACGGTGACAAGCTTTATTTTAATATTCATAAAAGTGAAGTGCGCGAAGAAGAATAGGAGAAGAGTTCGAAAGAGGGAGAGTGTCTTTGAAAGAAACACTTTCTGAAATATTTTGGATACTCGGGCGCCACTGTGGGCCTACCACGTTCTCCAAACCACTTGACAGTTGCCCTCGATGTCGCATTTTTTCGAGATGCCATCCACAGACTGATAACGCGTGTTACCTGTCATTGTCAACGAACGAACACAAGGCCCACTACAAGCTGGCCTTCGTACTTCTGGACCGTGTGCTCTGCCGGGAGAATGTTCTGGAGCTTCAGGGCTTATCTCCCGCTTTCAGGTAATTACATTTCGATCCCTTTTACTGAAATAACAAATTTACTCAATATTATAAACAAAAAAATTGAATATTTTTAATTTTTGTAACAGATTATGACTATTCACAAATATTACATGAACATAATATTTATGTACATATTATATCTTTTGGACTGGATTACGCACATTTTATTTCATTAAAAATTATACATAAAGTAGTATTTACATAATATGTGTCATCAAAACTCGTCTTAAGGCAGGGTGTGCGCTCGATGAAAGGTCAAATACGTACGTGATATCAAAGAAACTCATCATAACTCTTTTAAAAAATAAATCAAAAATACAATTGATCGTACAGTAATATTTGTTTACTTAACTCGTAAGTTATATTATTTATATTAGATTGTTATTGTTATAAAATTAGTATTATATTATTTTTTATGAAATAATACTGCAACTACAGTTTGAGTATGGTCAAGAAACTTATTCAAATGCAATTCAAAGAAAAATGGTCTGAATATAGAGATTCCCAAACAAGATTATGGCAATAGCAACGACAGTAATTCAGCATGACGCTTTTTTCAGAAATCTTAAAATTTCTCAGAAATAACCGGGTATAATTAATGAGGTGAGGGTATAATTAAGAGATTTAGAAAAAAAAATTATTGGCAATATCCAGTGGATATGCCATCAGCATTTCTTTTCTTTTTTTTTTGTAGTATGCATTGAATACTGCCAAGAAATATGTTCCCAAATATTTATGGTAATACATGCATAGAATCTATTCACAAAGATATAAGACAGTATGCAGAAGGATTCTCGCGAACATGTTCAAGGCTGCACCCAATCCAGGAGATGTTTAATCGCCTGTTGAGATCTTCTGTTCCTTTCATTTCCAGCTTCAGGGATGTTCCCAAAAGAAAGTTAAAATTCCTGAATAAATATGATTTGTCTCATTTGCCTGAGCCCAATATCACCGTAGGGAGAAATGTACCCTAGTGAAAAATGTGATCTTGCTTTCCGTTTTTTCGGAAATTGTATATGAATTTTTTCTGGCAGAGGGCATGAGATGGCAGTAATACCATGCTTCTTTATGCCAAATGTTATCAATTAATATGTAAGTAATCCCTACGGTTTTCTAAAATCAATTTTGTGAATTGATAAAATTTAACCAAGTTTATATCGAAAAATATATATTTGTATTTCACAGATTTAAGTAGTAAGTAGTGCATTATTCTGGTATTATGTTACCAGCTCCCTTACATTATAAAGATAATCCAAAATAAATTTGGTCGTCGTAGAAAACATACTATAGCTCTCAGAGGTTTTGGCCAGGAAATCGCCAAAATGCACCACTGTGCACCGTCGGGACTCGAACCCTAGGACATCCTAGTCAGAGGCACTGCAGTGATATCAGTTGATGCTCTGAGCCATCTCTCCTGGTGGTACGTGTGATTATAGTTCAAAAATTATTTACGTTTTTAAATAATCTTTGTAAAACGACGCAGCGTCTCAATGTTCTCTAGGACGTATACATAGGCGTGGGTGATCCTCACCCCCCTCCCCAACCGCCTTACTAAAAACACCCCGCACCACCCGTCCGAACCCCACCCCACGCCTCGGTAGCAGTGCGTTTTCGAAGTTTTAAAATTATATGCTTATCAAATGTTACCCACTGCGCAGATGCAGAGATTTGATTGTAAACTATTAATTTTCAGATGTACATTTATATGATATTTCAAATTAAATATAAAATTAAATTTTTAAATTTAAATATAAAAAGTTATTTATCTTTTTATATAAAAGAAATTTTAAGGAAAAATGCAATACAAAAATTTTGATATTGCGTTTGTCTGCTTTAATACTTTTACAGATTAAATGATCTAATACTATTAAAATTGATTTATTTATGTAAGCATTGGGTTTTTAAAAATTGTTGCTTTTGGAAAGCAAAAGTCATTGTGAAGACTGTAATTGTCTTTATATTATTTATTGAATTATAAGAAGTATTATAAATTTATATTTTAATTATTTTTTTAAACATGTTTTAAAATGAACTTATTTCATTTAAATAAAAAAATGTAAAAATGTGTTATTTCAATTAAAAGTCATAGTTTAATGTGAGGGATGCAGGAATGGGTAGCATACTTCTACTAATGAACAACTGTATTGGCACCTCCCATTCTTAATATCTGGGCACACCTATGAGTAGGGAAAGGAATTTATTGCAATAAAAAAGCAAAATATGTACATACTAGCGCACCCGTGTCAAGTTAACAACTGTCGCATGTTAAACCCCACCCTCTTCCCTATCTTTCCATTTCCTTATTAAACCTGAAATATATCTTTATCTTCAAGACCTTCTTATCCTCCGTCACTTGCTCTATATGTCTCCTTGTAATTGATAACAATACAATACACCTTTGTCTATACAAATTATTCTTATTTATGGTTATTACCGAGCAGAGAGGTACACCCATGTAATTCAATTTCATAGAATATTAAGTAATTAGTTTAATTTCACATACAGTTTACAGATTATACAGGCTCTGAACAGGTGGAGTAGAATCAAGAAGCATTGAAGCAGCAAAAATGTAATAAAATATTCAAGATCTCATCCTGTAGATTACAGTGTGAGAAATGATTTGCCTCAAAATTTTAATTTTGACGGCCCTTAAATGCTGTGTTTCGGAGTTATTGAAGTATATCGATTCAAACATCGGCCTGAGTGATGCTGGTTACATTTGATATGAATATTTAAGTACTTATTTTTTTAACAAATCCTTCATATTTTTAAAGTCAAAGAGCAACTCGTCTCGTCTCTGTGAAATTCTCTTTCTGAAGAGACCTCATTTATAAAGATTGATTGCATGTGAGTGCTGCAAAAGGTATGTTTAGTACTGAAATAATATAGGAGACGATATGTGTATTTTTTTTTCCAAAATATGTCAGAAAATATGGAAAATATGTAAATTAAAAATTCATTATAGTGTTTAAAATTACTCTATACAAACATTTTCCATGTACAGAATGACGTCATTCAGGCCCTAAAATGGATCAGAGCAGCTGCATGAAAGTTCTACCTCTACATAAGTAATAGAACACTAATCTTCACAACACACAAGAGTTCTATTCGATATATAAAGTACGTTCCTAAACAATATTGTTTATGAGGAGCCAGTGGTTAAGCAGCTGAATGAAAGTTCTACCTGTACAGAAATAAATGAACACTAATGTTCACAACACACAAAGAGTTCTATTTGATATATAAAGTACGTTCCTAAACAACGTTGTTTACGAGGAGCTGGTGGTCAAGTGAATAATTCTACCATATAGCCAGTGATGGATCCCGTGGGGTTGGGTAAAAGTGAACATCACTCCCCTCAAATCGTGGTAATAGAATAATCTGTAAAAATATTTGTTAAGTTTTCAAAACGACAACTATGCAGGGGTCATATATGAAACATAAGCAAGCACATGATTGAAGACACTACTGCTCACCCTTGACCCCAAGATTGATTTTTAAGGAGGAGGGTGTAAGTTTCACAGTTCATGACAAAGATCCAGTGGTATTAGAAGCGCAGTAGCATTACATTGCATTGTAAGAAAGATCATTCCAGTAACATATATTGCAAACTTGAAACTTACATCGGAAATGTTACATTTTGACAAATAAATATATGAAAATGTAATGAATTGTGTAGCAATGAGTAAAATATGTAGATAGTATCATGTTACTGAAAAAATTGGTGTTTACATGAAAATCCGTTCCTTACTTATTAGAAATTGTTAATACAAATTCTGTCTTGCACCAAATGAAAGTGTTATTGTGGTGCTCTTGGTTCAACTAGAGAACATTTGAAATTTGACTGAATTTTTTGTGGACAGGGCTAGAATTTTCATGTACACCTTTCTCTGCCTACTAAGAATATTAAACTTAGAACAATTTAATAATTTTATGGTAACAGAAGTTATATCACAGAAAAAACAATCATTCCACACAAATTATTTTATTTAATAATAGTAATAATAATAATAATAACAACAATGACAATGACAATGACAATGACAATGACAATGACAATGACAATGACAATGACAATGACAATGACAATGACAATGACAATAACAATAATAATAATAATAATAATAATAATAATAATAATAATAATAATGTATTTCCACTAATAGTAACTAACATTTTGTTGCAACAAATGGAAGCAAAATAATTATTTCTTAATAAATGCCATGTATTTGTAACATTACTAGGAAACCTTAATTACCAACAATTAAGTATATCTACATTTGACCGCATTATTAGAAATTTTTATTTGTAACCTAAGTGCACATTTTTTTTCTCAAACGAACTTTCTGAGGGATTCAAACTAAAAATATGTTAATTTTTATATTCTAGAAAAACATTTTACCTGTACGTAAAAGTCAACTTGCCCATTTTCTCAATGTCAATTTGTCTTATATTGGGAGCAGTTGATAGTAAGAATAGTAGTGGATTAATTGTTTTTCAAAACAGATTACAGCTTGTAATATTTTAAAGAACTTGTACAATTTTAACTTTTCTTCAGGGTAACAGCATCACAAGATGCAGGTAAAAGAATACATATTTTTATCAATCATTTTTTTTTAATTTTAGTTAATTTATTTGAAGCAATTACCATGTATTGATCACATCATATTCAAAAGCTGTATTTCCAATTTTGAATACAATTAGTTTATTTTAATCCAAGAAGTAATTTCAAACATTTGTAGGGGGACCATCATGATGTATTTTATTAATTCCTTTCTGTTTTTAATTATAAACTAGATGTGATGAAGTATAATCTGCTTTATTTTTATTATTTTCAAATATTTTTTCTTAATTTTTTCTCCTCCAAGTATTTTTTTAATGAAAGAAAAGTTGCTATTGAAATTTGTTCAAGATATTTAATCTTCCAAAACTACAACTTTTAAATTATCCCATTCTCTTAAAAATGAATATATTTGTTCAGAAAAAAAAATTAAGGATTAGAAACGAAATAAGAAAGCACCCAATTTACACAATTCAAATGCTTTTCTATTGTATTTTTTCTTCGTAATTTCATTTGTAAATAATAAACAATTTACATGTTTCTGGAGTATTTATAAGCTTCTGCAATGCAATGTTTTGCATACAAAGTATTTTTTTAACCATTTCAAGTACGTACTCAAAAACAAATTTTTGAGTGCTTCTTGCGGGTCTGCCATTTGGAATATCCAAGGAGTTTATTAAACAAAATATGTATAAAATTGTCTTAAGGGCTTATTTTCAAAGTTTTGACATTTCCTCCCTGGACACACTGTAGATACGTATTTTGGAAATTGAAAATATTCTGGGAAATATTTTTCTTTTACAGTGTAAAAGAACATTGTAAATAAGTATTATCCACAATTTTTTTAACATGCTGTAAGGAAATAAATGTCAACATTTTATAACAAATCTCAAGAAATACTGTTTAAAACATTTTGTGCAATTTAGCATTGAACGCTAGTGTAAAATGTTCACATATTCAGTCCTCTCCTACCTCTGCCCCTGCTTCATTAGAAAATTCTGGCTATAGCACTGAGCCTTTTACATGCTTTATTTGGTGTCATTAATCGGACCGACAAGTTAAATAGAGCAAAAAAAAAAAAGAAAATCAGCTTTATCAGTTACTACATTCAAAGTGAAATATTTTAATTGCTTTAATTATTAATTAGAATTAATGTCATAATTCAAATGAACTACCAAGTATTATTTTTTATTGAATCTAAAATATTAAGGAAAAAATAAGAAATTTCTAAATCTAATCTTTGAATTTTTCTCACAAGAACTTGAATTTCAGCTAAATTATTTGTAGTAATACTACAATGGGAATTGGTTATGGCCCATTTTTCCCATCTATTATTTGTAATCTCCAATGGCACATCCGAGATTTTTCTATAAAGCCTATACTATTCTATGAAGCAACGTTGAAGAATTTTTCATTTATGCAGAATTTAGAATTTATTTTTATTTGCTGACCTTTAGTTAGAGATAATTGAGATACTGACTGACTTTTGTTGCTATAAAAAGTTATTGAAACTCCATTTGTGACCATGTGCCATTGACTTTGATATGATTGGTTGATTGATTAATTGTTAGTGATTCCGGGCGCATCAACTCCTAGGATCATTACTCCCATAAGTGTAGTGCATGCTTTTTGCTCGGGAGGTGGCGGTGTTCCCTGCTGGATGGCGAGATCCTGTGCCGACCTACCGTCGGCTAGCGGGGTTTTCCCCCAGTTG
This sequence comes from Teleogryllus occipitalis, assembly GCA_011170035.1. Lineage (NCBI taxonomy): Eukaryota > Metazoa > Arthropoda > Insecta > Orthoptera > Gryllidae > Teleogryllus > Teleogryllus occipitalis. The sequence goes on from BLKR01006303.1 coordinate 42,015, forward strand.
GGACAAGCTCTAAGCTCCTGATCGGTCTCGCAGCGTGTGTGGTAGAGTAGTGCATGTTAGTGTAAGTATGTGTAAGAGGAGAGGATAGGACAAGGAGGAGGTAGGAAAGATTGTGTGCAGTTTGTGGCCCATTTGTTGGAGTACTGCTCTGGCATTCACCTGATGTTTATTGGAGAAACCATAGAAAACACGATCAGAGCACCCAGCCACTAGAATTCGCCTCCAGACAAGCTAGTGTCGAAATCCTGCCACCATCAGGACTTGAACCTAGGACCTCCCTGTCAGAGGGAATGCAGTGACATCAGTTGATGCGCTGAGCCACCTCTCCTGGTGATATGGTTGGGGGATGGGCTGAATTCCCTAGCCCCCTCTCACCCCGTTTTACTGCCAATGTCATTTCCAAATTCTCAAAACGTTTTTTTCCACAACAAATTTTCCCAAATATAGTTTGCTCAATTCTTTAATTCCTAAAAGAACAAGTCTAGGATAAGTAATTTCATAATTTTTTAATTTTACATTGTACTCAAAGTATTCATGATTTCTATTTCAAAATCAGACATGATTCTTGATGAAGAATTGAACTGAGTTATGGACTACTCCTTCGCAATTGGCAACTCTTACTACCCCATATACTTCTTCATATGTTATATGCATTCAGTTTTGGAAAGCAGGAGGAAAGTGCAAATGGGAAGGGTATGTATTATCTTGTAATATGTGATCTTATAACTCAGTCACAATTTCAATTATTGTAAACATTTGAAAGGGAAAAAGAAGAACAAAACAAAATCAGAAGCTCGAAAGAAAGGTTGTTCTGATTAATTTCGCACACAATTGGCAAAATAAAAATTGTAATTATCATCTCAATGACCATAATTATCCACAATATTCAAAATTTTAAATCGGAATGAAACAAGAATCTTGTATGTATTTACAATTTCAATTTTTTTAAAAAGATTATCTGAAATAAGTAATTATTTTAAAGGTTTAAAGCAAGTAATTATTTTAAAGGTTTAAAGCAATTTTTTACTAAATTTTAATCTGAAAGGAAGTCACAATATTTTTAGCCTTCATTTTTTATAAATATTAAATATTTATATGTATTATTGACTTTTTGTTAATTTGCATTGTAATGTGATATTAAAATAATTTAACCAATGAAAAGAAAATTAGGCAGCTCACTTTTTTAATTACATAATTACCTTAAATGCAATCATGTTCAAAGGTAATATTTTCAGTAACATACTTTTTCAGTATGGTTTCAGTTATAATTAAAATATATCAGAAGGCTACCTATTATAAGTACAGGATTAAATAGCATCTTAATTTCTATATTATGGATTCTTAATTTCATATGATTATAACTTAAAGTTTTCATTAATTGAAAAAAAAATAAAATACAGATCTAATATGTCAATCACTATTAAATATTACATTTAATTAATTCATAACATATTCTACTTTATTTTTTCAAATCTCAACCCAATCAAATATTTGTATTAACTTTTACTATTGAGATACTGCTGTTTTCGAACACAGCAAATTCAGGTACATAAAATACCTTATGAAGAGAATACAAAATATTTATTAAAGTAGAAATAAAATGTTTAAATTATTTAGAAACTAGTCATGCAGAAATTCACAATATAATGTCTAATTCAAAATTTACTCCATCACTAATAAATCAAATATTGTTTGCACTCCGTTTGCAGCAACTACAGTTACTAAAAACGTACACCCACAATTTTCATTACTGTACTTAAACAATATAATCTCTTTAAATTACACTTTCAGCAATTTTGTTATCAAATATATAAAAATAAATGAAGTCAAGACAATGAATAAATTAAAAATTGACAGTTAACAATTTTTTCTTACACTCATCTTTAAAATTAACACCTTAAATAAAAAAGAAAGTAGGAACTGCATGATAATTTAAATTAAAATTCAAACCAAAATAACTCAGCCTTTGAAGCCCGTTCCTTAACTGCACAGGAGTTGGGTGATAATGAGCAAAGCACAGAGATGATTGGAACTTCTACAACCTACAGGATAAAGGATCCTAAGGTTTTAGCATTTCAGAAAGACACACCCTATACACACCCACTATACTTAACCTAATTTATTATAATACAAAGTTACATGTGGCCCCAGAAGCTCTCTTGTCTCTTTTGACTTTCTGCTCAGAGCATAACGCTACTTGACGAGTCACTGTCTTTGGTACGATGAACCTTGTCGCTTATACGATACAATGGAGATTGGTTATTTATTACTTGTATATTTCATAGGGCCTCCTGCCCTTTTCATGTGCACATGAAAACTAGTATTATAATAAATTAGGTTAAGTATAGTGTGTGTGCCTGACTGAAATGCCAAGACCTTAGGAGCTTTCTCCTCTAGGTTGTGGAAGTACCAATCCTCTCAGTGAGTTGCTCATTATTCCCCATTTCCTGTACAGTTAAGGTAGGCAAAGGTTGTGTCAATTCAATTAAAAAAAATACTGTTAATGTCACAATATGGAAATCCTATACAATTTTAAAATTGTAAATCTCAAAAGATAAAAGGTAATTGCAACTGATTGTCAGTTTCAACCATTTCATGGAAATCTCAAAGGCCATTGAAATTATACAGAGTATCACCTTCCTAAACAAAATATAATGTATTTCCTAACAACTCTTATCATTTAAGTTGGTAAAAAGAAATATATTAAAATAGCTGAGCCTAGTATTTCTTTTTCTTGTAACTAATTCTCTGATAACTCAGAAACGATCATTGTTTTCAATTACTTTCAAAATCAACATCTGATTCTAAAGCTAATATGGGTACAGTATCCAATTAGCAAAAGAAACTCTTCTGATAACTCCTTCTCAATTATGAAACAAAAATATAGAGCAATTATTACAGCTGTTATTGTGAACATGAACACCAAATAAATATTTCTTACTCAATATTTTCATTTCGATGACAGACATCTTGGATACTACCAACACCAACTGATGAAAGCTATTTAAAAAAAAAAAAATCCTACTCACAGTATAAATTCAACCATGAATAAAGCGTGTTTTTTTGTGAATAAAGCGTTCCATTCATTAACTCTCATAATGTCCAACAATTAAAATGCAATTAAAATCTTTTCATTACCCTTAGTTTGAAGAGAATTCTTTTATAATGTTTATATTTGTTATGAATGCTTATAAACATTCATAAGAAGCTCTGTGTATTTACATTTAGAACACAAAGGACACCAGGATATAGTTGGTACAGCCTAAATATGGAAAAGAAAATCCAGCGTAGCTGGGGATTTTTCTCTGATCACGACCTATTCAGGGCGGTCCTAAGGTCCACTCATCCTTCTTTCAAAATGAGTACTAATACTATCTACTGATTTATTAACAGTAAATATTGGTTAAAAAACATCCAGTTGAAGCACGACAGTTGTCATGCCACCTTCACCCCACTTCGGGTGTCATAAGAAGACCATCTAGAGACACTCATTACATTAATTGAACAGAGGGCCATGAAAGTGAGTAACAACCTCTACACTAAGCAGGTTAAACCTGCACTTTACAGAATGAAACAGAAGCAGAAGAAAACACAGAAGTGAGTGCTGAAAGTCGAGTTCGTGTGAAGAAAAAATGTTTTTTCTAGGTGATAAGCCTACTCACTACATACTAAAATAGGCAACATTCCATTGTTCTACTTTCTTGTTTAAATAGCCAAATTTGTAGTACACATAGATTTTTAATACTCTAATTTATTATTATGATTCTTAATAGATACTAAGATTGTCACATCATCAATTTACTTTGATAATGGCATTAGAATATTTCATTTTAAGACATTAATATGTTCTATAAAATAATAATAGTATTTAATCAGGAGCAGACATCAAGCCATTAATCCTGCGGTACATAATGATGATGATGAAGATAATAATGATTACTACAGCTTGGATTTTTAAGTTCTTTTCCTTGTTCCTTGTTTAAAACATAAAAAGTTCCTCGGTATTTAACTGAATCATGATCATGGGAAGTTGATATTTCATTTTTACCAGACCTGAAAAACCTAAATGAGATAGAACCTAAAAAAACTGAAGGGTTTGAAATTCAAATATTGTGTAATTTTTTATTTTACTGATTTCATCATTGTAGATGAGAATTTATTATATGTTGAGATGTTACCATGTTGCCACGTAATTAAAATCAGACATACACCTTAACTAGGCCTGTTTTAGATTACTCACAAGTAAAGGCCATGAATAATTAACACTTTCAAGGAGACAGAAATACTATGCTGGTTAGTTTGTACATATCTGAAAGGGTTGTTATGAGGAAACCCGTGAATGTTTTCCAGTATTGTTTTCACTTTCTTGTGATCCAAATATTTTTTTTATATTTTAGAATATTGCTTTGTGATTTTGGATATAGATTGTATTCTGTTTAATTTTTGCATTGGTAGTGTATTACTCTTTAATTGTAGCATTTGTTTAGTCATTCCTATGCAAAATTGTAATACGTAGGCAATAGGGCATTTTGAATCGAGGTATAAACATCAATTTATTAAAATTACATTTTCCTTTCTAAATAATTAATAAAAACTTAAAACACACACATGTAAACTTGCATACAGTACATCACCACACATATTGAGACAAGTTTGAGTTTAGAGCTTGCCCCACCTGGAGCGGAGACAGGCTGTTGGGAGATACCTTGATGGGGATCAATCAATCCATCTACCGCTTTCAGCACTTTTGACAAATCAGGACCAATAACGACCAATGCCCATGGCCATTCATCAGTCTGTTTCTGTGTCTTTTTGTCGCTTTTGTGCGATATTCACTGATGTGTAAATTACCGAACATTCCAAAAGTTTAAAATTCTTTCGACGTCTTCCTACAACCACATAATTGAAGATTTTTTTCATAATGAAATCTGTTCTTCTTGAAGTAATGTCTTGTAAAATGTTTTGAAAATATTAGTGTTTTCGCGTAATTTCGAATGATTAATGACAATTAAAGAATATTAATTATATATATTGCGAGTAGTTTACTGTAGTCATCGGTTCTCGCTTCTCCATCTCGAATATTTTCAGCCTTCTCAGACTCATCGTAAACCTCCAAATCGCGTTCTACATCTTTCTTCCAGTTTCCGGCGGCGTAAAATGCTTCTTTACTGTGTCCAAACCCACTCTTTCTTCGGCCCCTTGACCCATCCATCAGAAATGCCCACACCATCTCAATCATTTCACCTTCGACCAGCTTCGCTCCAGCTTCGCTCCATCAACTGATGTCACTGCAGTGCCTCTCAACGGGAGGGCCTAGGGTTCGAGTCCCAATTGTGGCAGGAATTCCGACACTAGCTTGATAGCTAGGTCGAATTCAGTCGCAGTTTGGAGGAGAATCCTAGTGGCTGACAACTCTGATTGGCAGTTTTCCGTGGTTTCTCCGATCAACACCTGGCGAATACCGGAGCAGTACCCTAACAAACGGGTCACAGACCGCGCGCCATTTTTCCTTTCTGTTCCTTGTCCTATCCTCACCCATTACACACACACACACACGCCTACATGCACTACACTACTACATATTCCGGGAGACCGGTCGGGAGCTTAGAGCTTGTCCCGGCTGGGGCGGTGCCCCGTTGGTGGGAGAGTCCTGGTTAGGGGGAAACCCCACTAGCCGACGGTAGGTCGGCGCCGGATTTCGTCGTTCGGCGGGGGAAGATCAGCGCCACCTCCCGCGATAAAAAACATGCTATACACTTACGGAGCAATTACCTCATCATTTTCTGCGCCAGCAAGCACTAATCAATCAATCAATCCAAAAATGCCCTCTTTTGTGATTTTCAGAGACGGCATAAAGAGCCATGTGGAAACGTGGGCGAAGTGGTGATGACGACGCCAGGCGCAAGGGAGGGGCGGGCGCACCCAAGCATCGGCGGCTGGAACGACCGGAGCTACCGGAGCGACCGGAAAGGCAGGAGCGACCGAAGCGAGCGATGAGGCTGGAGCGACCGGAGCTACTGGTGACGCTGGAGCGACCGGAGAGGGTGGAGCGACCGGAGCTATTGGAGCAACCGGAGACGGTGGAGCGACCGGAGAGGCAGGAGCGACCGGAGAGGCAGGAGCGACCGGAACTACCGGAGCGACCGGAGCTACTGGAGCGACCGGAGAGACAGGAGCGACCGGAGAGACAGGAGCGACCGGAGAGGGTGGAGCGACCGGAGCTATTGGAGCGACCGGAGAGGCAGGAGCGACCGGAGCTATTGCAGCGACCCGAGAGGCAGCAGCGACCGGAGCTACCGGAGCGACCGGAGCTACTGGAGCGACCGGAGTGGCTGGAGCGACTGGAGAGGCAGGAGCGACCGGAGCGACCGGAGCGACCGGAGCGACCGGTGAGACTGGAAGCGACCGCACGGAGGACGGAGGAGCGAGTGTCATCTTTGTCACCGCCCGCCTCCACCGCCCGAAGAGTTGGAGGCGCGACTTTAGCGCACCACGCGAACGAAGAAGGAACCACCCCTGCGCTTCACGCGTGCTTCCCGCGCGTGGAGGAACTTTCCGGGCCGCCTCCAAGAGCGTCCCGCGCAACCACCTCCGCTTCCACATCCACCTCCTTCACTACAACGTCCGATTCCGGTGACTGCGTCTGGAGACAGAACGTTGTGGAAGAAGCAGCGGCGGACAGTCGTGAGGAGATACCACACGTAGGCCGATCACGTTCCTGCACCTCCGTCTCCAACCCCACTTCCAACTCTAACCCCAACCGCGCCATATCCAACTCCGTGTCCAACCCCGCCATGACCAACTCCTGCGTGTCAAACTCCCTGTCCAACTCCATCCCCAAATACACCATGCCCAACTTCGCCACGTCCAACTCCACCTCGCCCAACTCCATGCCCAACTCGACCAAGTCCAAGTCCACCAACTGCAACTCCACCATGTTTAACTTCTCCATGCCGAACTCCTCCATGTCCAACTCCTCCATGTCCAACTCCTCCATGTCCAACTCCTCCATGTCCAACTCCTCCATGTCCAACTCCTCCATGTCCAACTCCTCCATGTCCAACTCCTCCATGTCCAACTCCTCCATGTCCAACTCGCCACGCCCAACTCGACCACGCCCAACTCGACCACGCCCAACTCGACCACGCCCAACTCCACCCTGAACTTTACCATGTCCAACTCTACCATGGCCAACTCCATTTCCAAAGCCGCTTCCAGCTCCACCGCATCCACCGCGACGCTGGGCAGCCGCCGCCGCCGCGGCGCAGAGTCGTCGGCGCGGCGGCAGGCGCAGGGCGAGGCCAGGGCGGAGGGCGCGCTGGGCGAGGCGCTGTGCCGCGCGGCCCAAGAGGGCGCGCCGGCCGACGCCCGCCGCCTGCTGGACCGCGGCGCCGCCGCCAACTACACCGACGCCCACGGCGACTCGCCGCTGCTGCTCGCGCTCTTCCCCGACGCACGGGACGAGGTAACATCAACAATAATAATGCAAATATAATAATAATATAATAATATAATAATATAATAATATAATAATATAATAATATAATAATATAATAATATAATAATATAATAATATAATAATATAATAATATAATAATATAATAATATAATAATATAATAATATTCAAGAACGGCTGTACCGATTTGGTGAGGAGAAAGCTTAGAGCCAGGAGACGGACATAGGATACTGTTTATCCCGTTCGACAGCGTTCCTGTGTGAGAAGGCACGTTTTTGCACGTACGCAGTGCAACAAGTATAGTACAGTTTCTCACAGTGAGTGCGACGCGAGAAAAGATGGGACCGGCTGTTAAGGCGGAACACAGTTCGCCGGGTCAGCTAGTGTATATATATATATATATATATATATATATATATATATATATATATATATATATTATATATTATATATATATCTATAATATAAAAGAAAGTCGTGTTAGTTACACTATTTATAACTCAAGAACGGCTGTACCGATTTGGCTGAAAATTGGTGAGCAGGAAGCTTAGAGCCAGGAGATGGACATAGGATACTGTTTATCCCGTTCGACAGCGTTCCTGTGTGAGAACGCACGTTTTTGCACGTTTTCGCACGTTTTCGCGTGATTTCGCATGCTAGCGGTCATGGTTGCCTGTTGTAACCCATTGTTGTAACGCCGCACTGGTAACAGAAGGCGATAATGATAGCCGCCTTTCGTTCGCCGTTATATCTATATATAGTCGTGTTAGTTACACTATTTATAACTCAAGAACGGCTGTACCGATTTGGTAAGCAGGAAGCTTAGAGCCAGGAGACGGACATAGGATACTGTTTATCCCGTTCGACAGAGTTCCTGTGTGAGAACGCACGTTTTTGCACGTACGCAGTGCAACAAGTATAGTACAGTTTCTCACAGTGAGTGCGACCCGAGAAAAAGATGGGACCGGCTGTTAAGGCGGAACAGAGTTCGCCGGGTCAGCTAGTATATATATAAAAGAAAGTCGTGTTAGTTACACTATTTATAACTCAAGAACGGCTGTACTGATTTGGCTGAAAATTGGTGAGCAGGAAGCTTAGAGCCAGGAGACGGACATAGGCTACTGTTTATCCCGTTCGACAGCGTTCCTGTGTGAGAACGCACGTTTACGCGTGATTTCGCATGTTAGCGGTCATTGTTGCCTGTTGTAACCCATTGTTATAACGCCGCACTGATAACAGAAGGCGATAATGATAGCCGCCTTTCGTTCGCCGTTATCTATATATATAAAAGAAAGTCGTGTTAGTTAAACTATTTATAACTCAAGAACGGCTGTACTGATTTGACTGAAAGTTGGTGAGCAGGAAGCTTAGGGCCAGGAGACGGACATAGGATACTGTTTATCCCGTTCGACAGCGTTCCTGTGTGAGAACGCACGTTTTCGCGTGATTTCGCATGTTAGCGGTCATTGTTGCCTGTTGTAACCCATTGTTGTAACGCCGCACTGATAACAGAACGCGATAATGATAGCCGCCTTTCGTTCGCCGTTATCTCTATATATAAAAGAAAGTCGTGTTAGTTACACTATTTATAACTCAAGAACGGCTGTACCGATTTGGCTGAAAGTTGGTGAGCAGGAAGCTTAGGGCCAGGAGACGGACATAGGATACCGTTTATCCCGTTCGACAGCGTTCCTGTGTGAGAACGCACGTTTTCGCGTGATTTCGCATGTTAGCGGTCATTGTTGCCTGTTGTAATCCATTGTTGTAACGCCGCACTGATAACAGAAGGCGATAATGATAGCCGCTTTTCGTTCGCCGTTATATCTATATATACTACACCTATTATATACTTACGTTATACCCATATATATTTCACCTATGCACAAAAATACAGGAACAGTAATGAATGATTAATCTACTTAATTTTTTTATTTGCATTTTCTAATAAACAATTTAACTTAATAAATTCCAAAATCTGCTTATTTATTGCCTTTAACAGCCGATCCCCATGAATACAGCTTTGTATTTCTCTCTTAAACAAAAATCAATTCCAAAAAAAAAAGAACGCTCTGCTACGTAATAGATTTTTTTATTGTCTATTTAATATCAGAGCGTTTTTTTGGAATTTTTCTTTGTTTGAGAGAAAAACATAAATGTGCAATACCTTTATTATCACGAGTGCAACAAGGATAGTACAGTTTCTCACAGTGAGTGCGACGCGAAAAAAAGATGGGACCGACTGTTAAGGCGGAACAGAGTTCGCCGGGTCAGCTAGTATATATATATATATATATATATATATATATATATATATATATATATATATATATATAAGAAAGTCGTGTTAGTTACACTATTTATAACTCAAGAACGGCTGCACTGATTTGGCTGAAAATTGGTGAGCAGGAAGCTTAGAGCCAGGAGACGGACATAGAATACTGTTTATTCCGTTCGACAGCGTTCCTGTGTGAGAACGCACGTTTTTGCACGTTTTCGCACGTTTTCGTGTGATTTCGCATGTTAGCGGTCATTGTTGCCTGTTGTAACCCATTGTTGTAACGCCGCACTGATAACAGAAGGCGATAATGATAGCCGCCTTTCGTTCGCCGTTATATCTATATATAGTCGTGTTAATTACACTATTTATAACTCAAGAACGGCTGTACCGATTTGGTGAGCAGGAAGCTTAGAGCCAGGAGACGGACATAGGATACTGTTTATCCCGTTCGACATGTTCCTGTGCGAGAATGCACGTTTTTGCACGTACGCAGTGCAACAAGGATAGTACAGTTTCTCACAGTGAGTGCGACGCGAGAAAAGGATGGGACCGGCTGTTAGGGCGGAACAGAGTTCGCCGGGTCAGCTAGTATATATATAAAAGAAAGTCGTGTTAGTTACACTATTTATAACTCAAGAACGGCTGCACCGATTTGGCTGAAAATTGGTGAGCAGGAAGCTTAGAGCCAGGAGACGGAAATTGGATACTGTTGATCCCGTTCGACAGCGTTCCTGAGTGAGAACGCACGTTTTTGCACGTTTTCGCGTGATTTCGCATGTTAGCGGTCATTGTTGCCTGTTGTAACCCATTGTTGTAACGCCGCACTGATAACAGAAAGCGATAATGATAGCCGCCTTTCGTTCGCCGTTATATCTATATATAGTCGTGTTAATTACACTATTTATAACTCAAGAACGGCTGTACCGATTTGGTGAGCAGGAAGCTTTGAGCCAGGAGACGGACATAGAATATTTTTTATCCCGTTCGACAGCGTTCCTGTGTGAGAACGCACGTTTTGGCACGTACGCAGTGCAACAAAGATAGTACAGTTTCTCACAGTGAGTGCGACGCGAGAAAAAGATGGGACCGGCTGTTACGGCGGAACAGAGTTCGCCGGGTCAGCTAGTATATATATAAAAGAAAGTCGTGTTAGTTACACTATTTATAACTCAAGAACGGCTGTACCGATTTGGCTGAAAGTTGGTGAGCAGGAAGCTTAGGGCCAGGAGTCGGACATAGGATACTGTTTACCCCGTTCGACAGCGTTCCTGTGATTTCGCGGGTTTCGCACCTTTTCGAGGGTTTCGCCTTTTCGAGGGTTTCGCACGTTTCATGGGTTTCGCGCGTTTTCACGCGTTTCAGCGCTTTCGCGCCTTTTCATACCGTTTTTCTGTGCAGAAGCGTTCTGCGGCGGTGAACAAGCAAGCAATCAACAAAGATGCAAATGATGCTAATAAAAGCGTGTTAAAAGTGAAGTATAATTAGTTAATTTTTTTATTATCTACGTAATATCAGAGCGTTGTTTTAAAATTCTTCTTTGTTTGAGAGGAAAGCACAAATCTGCAATTGCTTTATTATCACGAGTGCAGAAGGATAGTACCAGTTTCTCACAGTGAGTGCGACGCGAGAAAGATGGGACCGGCTGTTAAGGCTAAATGCACCGAAAAATACTTATAGGAAAAATCAATAGATCGCAGCACTATCACACGGAATTTACTAGATCGATAACGTCTGAACAAATTGTCCGATTTTCGATCTGTAAACGGCGTTGGACTCCTTTTTAAAATAGAATTCACGCTACGATGCCGTTTTTTCAAAAAATATTTCCAAAAAAAAATTTAAAATGATTTCTCATAGTTTCGGGAAGAAATTAAAAAATGTGGGCTTATAGCGCGATGATGACGTGCTTCCTGAATCCAACGCCGTGTCAATCATGCAAATCGGATGAATAGGAGCGGCGTAAAGTGAAATTTCGGAAAAAATACCTGATCCTCCCAGTTGCGTCACCCGAACCTTGTGGGGGATCCCTCGACGCGGCCGAACGGTCAAACCCGGCGACCTGCGGCCTGGGGCCCGGTGCCTAGAGTAACAACCTGCTCCATGGTTTCACAATGGGCAAACTGAATCAGACCTGTAGAGATATTTCAAGATTTTCACTGTGAAATATAAAGATGGAGTCTCACAATTGTTATAAATCTTGGAAACTCAGTCATCGAAGTGAAGATTCAAAGGATTATATAGTACGAGTATATACACTTTACCTTGGATTCCTCTCCATTCGCGTGATTATTATTATTATTATTATTATTATTATTATTATTATTATTATTAATAATAATAATAATAATAATAAAGTCCTAATGTTTCGTTCTTTTCAAGTATTATATTTCTCTGCTAAGAGAGCAAACGATAAAAGTCAGAGAACTCAGCAGGGTATTCCAGCGTAGACCAAGACAAGATAAACAAAAGTTTCTTCAAGAAATATAGCACGTCATACGCAGTTTTTAAGTTTTTTTACGTTAAATAAATAAATAAAAAAGAAAAATGCAAAGAAGTGGAAGAACATAACAACAAAAGGAGACCTAAAGAAATGTTCCGGGTCATTCGAAATATGACCAGGGAGTGTAAACTGGCAATGAGGAATAGGCAGGGACCGAAAAGGTATTAAATACCGGTAAAATACCGGTATTTTACATACCTTTTTCAAATACCTATGTTTTTTTATACCGGTAAAATACCTCTATAGGACGTCTATAACGGTATGGACGTCCATAAAGGTTATAAGGGTATTATACCTGTATTTTCAATGAAAAACAATAGCTTACCATTCACAAATGTCGACTAAATAAGTTATTTTAGTTAATAATATCTCACAAAATGTTTATTAAACTAATATACTTTTATAATTGTTATTTATTGTTTGAATTACTATTTTATTCATATATAATACTCGGTTACTAATAATTAACGAAACGCGAATGATTCCACTAATTCTTGTATAGTAAATATAATCTCCACTTCGTCACTGCACAATGTTCTCGCCCACTGAAAACTGCTCACCGCCCTCTTCCTACACTTGGGCATATCGAATTGCCCTAGTGTAGCACGCAGCCCGCCGAAGAACGCGGCGAGATGTCTGCAGAGGTCAGAAAAGTCACGCTATCAGAACAGCAGTGTGCCAGAGGTGCGACCCTGCTTCCAGCTCAGAAGGGAGACTACACTTGAGCACCTGCCCTGGCGGCGCTGGGTTTGGATAGAAAGGAGCGCGAAATGAGGAGCAATAATGAGAGGAATAATTTTAGAAAAAGCTGCGGAAAGAAAATTACACAAATTCATATAATATGCAGGCATATCAAGTGATTGATTTCTAAAATTTTAGGTCCCGGAACGCGCTCAAAATGATTTATTAATTTAATAGAAATAATTATATATTTATAATATAATGTAATAATTATCAGCGAGATACAGGAACGCCGTTCCGTCAGAAATCAAGCCTTGCGTAAGACCAAAATCCAAATAATCGAGAAAATGACATTTCTAATCCTGTTGTGTGGGTGTAAAAGCTGAACATTGAGATAGGCCGAAAAAAGGAAGGTGCTTTTGAAGTATGGACACGGAAGAAAATATTAAACGTACAATGGGAGGGCAAGAAGATAAATGCCGAAATTTTGAAAAGAAAACAGAACTTTCTCTAAAAGTCAAAGCCAAAAAATGGAAAATAAAATATTTTTGACATACTATGAGTCGAACAAAATCTCTAGAAAAGGATATTATGCTTGGAATGATAGAATGAAGCGAAAGAAAAGGGTGTAAGTGGCACAATTGAATAACTAATACACAATATCACAAACAAAAGGAAAAAGGCAGTTCGAGTCCGAGTGAGCAATGAACAAATTGCTAGCATCCTATTGCTGTGTATATCCAGATAGGTCTAACAAGGCATGGCGTGCGATCTATGTACTAGTACTATTTCTCTGCGCGTTCGGACCCGCGAAGAATTGGGACCTGCAGATGAAAGGAGAGATGCTCACAGCCGCTGCTTGACCGGGATTGGAGCCGACAAATAGACATCATCGCACTGAACAGTGTGTTTGATACCCGTCTTTCATGCGTACATTCTGCCATTATTAAGGAAGAACTCGCTGAATTATCGGCGCGTCCCCTCCCAGTTTCGGATAGCAAGAAAAGCGAAGGATTGATGCTCAAGTAATACAAATGCAAATACCAATGTTCAAAATTAAAACATCTTTCAAAAACCTGGTTTAGAAACATCGATCAAGTTCGTGCGGAAGATAATTTGTTTTGACAGTGTTAATTTATAATTACGATTTAGACAAAACGGCAAAAGAAAGTTTTCAGGCTTAGTTTCGCTGTTATTCTTTTTACTATCGCCCAGGGTCATCTTATGGAGTCACAACTTCCTCAAATGGGTACAGGACGGTGGGCGAGAGACCTTACACCTAGAGTGCTTGCGTTGGCCGCCTCTCTGCGTACGGTAGGACATACGTAGGAAATACCAGAAAAATTGGGTCATTTCTTGGGCTGAAGATATTCTCGCTTTATTCGAACACATGTATTGACAGTGGTATAATGCAATATTATTTCATATTTTAACTTTTTTATAAAATTGTGATTATTGGTTCTTTTCATTCACAACTCATCAAGCACATCGATAATAAACGTCAGGTTTTATAAATGTTTCATTTTTTTACGAAATATGTTCATGTATCTATACAAAATCTATGTTTTGAAAATATCAACATCAATGTTGCATCCCTATTCTCGACACCTAGATGAGGATCGCCGATTTAATACGTTTGCATTCTGCTTCCCTAATATGAGGTTTATCAGTGACTGGTATGCTACGTTTTACTAGTAGTATATAAATCTTATAAATTGAATTGCTACCCGATTAAATGTTACTGATAAGCATGTACGATGTTTAGAAAAATGGTATCTTCATGTAGAAATGTAAAAGTTGCCGAACTGTATAACAAAACATAATTTATCCCCCTCATAGACGGATATTCCTCTTCTAGTGTGGTGTTCCTGTCTAAGGGTTAAAGTTGTATTGCTTTCATGACAATTTAATGCATTAAAAAATACATATATATGTCACAATACAATGATTTACACTACATCCTTTTATGTTATCATTTACGTAGTTTGTATCAAAATGACGCGCCGGTAATTACTTATTCCAATCTTCAAGTTTATACAAATATAACAGAATCATTTTATATCGATATAACTTACTAAATAAGCTGGGACATGTCACGATTCTTAATATTAGATTTTAATGTTTGTTACAGTGTTGGATACAGGATGCATCTCGCCTGCGCGCTATTTTACCACTTCTTCAATTTTGTCCGAAAGTACGAAAACAGTTTTAAAATTTTACTTGGGAAAACAGATTCATCAGGTGAAGTCTGTCAAGGAGACAAACGCCGTTTTGAGATCAAAAATCGAGTCGCAGGATAAAAGAGCTCGTGCGTAATTTCGGCTCATTCTTTCTGGTAGTGGAATGATAACGGAAGATCTTAGAAGTAAAATGTATGTAAAATAAGATGTTAGGCCATGGAATATTGGTGATATCTACACAATTAGTTCAATTTTCTTTTCGAAATCAGTTTCCAAATCGGAATTGATATTTTGAGTAGTGCCTCAAATAACTTTTTGATGGTATGAAGACGGAAATATGTGAACAAGTTTTATACGACTATTACAGATGATATGGGACCGTTTGGTTGTGTTACAGCATCACTAGTTTGATAAGTAGAGAAAAATATATTGAGACTGAATGGGACGAAAGCTTAAACTGACTGCCCAGCTTGCCTGTCTGAAAGTTCGGCCTCCCGCGCCGCTGGCCGCCGGGTTTGGCCGTTCGGCCGCGTCGAGGGAGAGCCCAGAAGGGTGGGGGTGAAGCAAGGGGAGCGGGAAGGGGGAGGAGGATCAGGTATTTTTTTCCGGAATTTCACTTTACGCCGCTCCTATTCAACCGATTTGCATGATTGACACGGCGTTGGATTCAGGAAGCACGTCGTCATCGCGCTATAAGCCCACATTTTTTAATTTCTTCCCGGAACTATGAGAAATCATTTAAAAAATTTTTTTGGAAATATTTTTTGAAAAAACGGCATCGTAGCGTGAATTCTATTCTAAAAAGGAGTCCAACGCCGTTTACAGATCGAAAATCGGACAATTTGTTCAGACGTTATCGGTCTAGTAAATTTTGCTTATTTTGGTGCTGCCACGTGGTGGCGACAAATTGAACTAGTGTCGGTACATTTAGCCTTAAGGCGGAACAGAGTTCGCCGGGTCAGCTAGTATATATATATATATATATATATATATATATATATATATATATATATATATATATATATATATATGTGAAAGTAAAATGTGTAAGATATAACATAATTCACAATAGAATGAAATATATTGACATAAACTTAATAGCTAACAAATGATAATGAAACATTGATGTACCACGTAATCATTTATATGATCAGGTGGATTAAATACACAAGGAGACTAAGAACATGTTTACAGTCATCAATAATTATTTCAAAAATATTTTATAACTGTTTCAAAACTATTTTAAAACTGTTTCACAAGTACATTTAAATAACAACGTTTATTACTGATCCCGCCCCCCCCAAAAAAATTTAATTCACATTTATTTTATAAAAACGGCAAGATTTATTTAAATTATGGCTAAATATGTAGCTGAAAATTATTTTCCAATGCATTTGTTTTTTTATTTCTTTTAACCTTTCATTTTACAAATTTTATATTCTTGTGTTATGTTTATATTAATTTTGGTTACAAAAGGTTCAATTCTATTAGTCCCTCCATTATACTTAGGGTTCTTGCATTTACTAGCACAAAATTCATCTACATAAAATTAGCACTTAGTTTACAATTACAATGAATTCATAAATAGTTTACATACTGTTAAAATCAAAAAACGTATATGGAAGAAATCACCAACATAAATCACATTTATATTTTTTACTTCTGTTATTTCAATTTTTGTAATCTAAATGTACAAACATACTATAAAATCAAATCAAATTAGTTAATTTAAAAACTGGAATTAAATGTATTGCCCAGCGTTGATTTATCTGCTGGGTCTGCAATTTGAATCAATCTCATTGCTTAGAAACCTCTTTGCCCATTTGACAATGAATAAGCCCATTGCCAATTGACAATGAATGAGCCTGCATTTACAAATCCTTCACTCACAATGAGTTAATGTCATAACTATTATTATTTTCACCTCAATTCAACTATAAAAAATTGTAGAGGAGAATGTGCACTCAATAACAGCAAATAAATATAGTGAGAGGTCAGGATAAATCATAATTTTAGTATTGTGTAAGGTGGGAGAAGACTCATCACATGCAGAAAAATAAAATAAAATATGTTATAAAACCATGTATATATATAAAAAAAATGCATATTTAATTAAATTTTGTAAAATTGCCTATACCAATTCAGAAATTGAAAACAGCAGGATTACCTCTATTGAAGTCATTAAATATTGTTGAAGATATTACAATGTCTTTGAAATTTGTGTTTGGACATTGAAGAGTGACTGCCAAGGCAAAATTATATGAACCAATAAATTCAAATTCTGATTTAAAACTTGAAATTTAAAGAAAAAACATTTGTGATTCAAGAGCAGAGAATGCAGAATTTGACCTCAAATTGGCTCAGATTTCATCTGGCAAATATGCTCCAATTACATCCGGTGATGTAGTAGAATGTTCAAAAAGATTCATTTCTCACAAAAGGATTAATTTGACCGAGTAAACTTTTGAAAAATTGTTTAGTGTTCCTGTTTCAAAAGACCAAGCTAAAATTTGATTGTGCATGTTTTGTCAAATTTTATCTGGCATATGTATGCAGGTGTTAGCCTTTTTAAGGGCACGAGAATCATGTCTAGTAATATGAATTGTTTTATTTCAAGAGGAAAATATTTTGTTCACTTGACAAGGGAAATGTTTCAGAAAATTATCAAGGTCAACACTATTACAACAGTAATGACTAGGGAACGGAATTTATTGTAGTAAAAAATGCAAAATATGTACATACATATGTACTTATATTTTCCAAAACATGTAAGAAAAATAGAAAATATGTAAAAAAATTTCATTATTGTGTTTAAAATTCTTTTTTTTTTCTTCAAGCATTTCTGACAAGTTTTCTACAAGCATTTTTGACCATAGAACCTTGCCGATCAGTTCCTAACAAGTATTCGGAGTCTCTGAATGTAGGTTCTATATCTATTGAAGTAATTGCTCTCTACACTTTACCACATATAAGAATTTTATTCGAAATTATGGATCCGGGGGGGGGTAAATTGTATATACCTCTCTCCAAATTGAGCACCGCGACAATTTTCTGTACAAATATTTGTTAGCTTTTGATCAAGTAACGAATTTGCTACTTGAAA